>BTPG01000001.1:175866013-175890663 GCA_036245525.1 Semisulcospira habei
CATCACACACACACACACACACACACACACACACACACACACACACACATACACACATACACTACACACATACTGACGCCGTCAGACATTCACCAACATTAAGAGATGCGCTTGTAATTGGGACACTGCACACATATTGACAAACAGTTCATTTAAATGCATCACATGTGGTAAGGAGACTACACAGCCCTAGGCTAAACGTGACCAAATAAAAGCTTCATCGTAAATACAAACTAATCACACAGTGCGTACACGTGCGATCCCTGGTGTCCCTCACGGTTACACAAGACACACCCGGCTAGACAAAGAAATATATCATATTTCAAATCACCCGTGTGTTGGTTAGCTGGGGCTAAAGTGAACGCCACAAATGATTGCGGCAGACGGCACGCTAAGAAACACGTTGTGGGGGACAAATGGATAGTTTTGCCGCATAAGCCGCGTATCCAGAGGCGGCATGTCTCGATGAGTTAATTCGTATGCTACGATTCAGTTGGCTGGATAGAATCGCGTGTGTCAGTATTGTCCTCGAAATTTTATCCGCCGACTGGATCGATTGTAAACAGTACGCACTAGGTTATCGAGCCGATGCCCGGGCTTACTGTGACCGCCGTGGGCCCGATCAGAGGAACGCAGCTCAGTGCTGCCGACTGTAAAATGTCGCTATGGCCGTGCCGTAGTCGATCGCACCGCCGGTACTGTGTCAGGCTAGGTATGGGATGGTCGTTGCGAGATCACGTGGCCCACCTCTAGTATAACACGGGTAGTAGGATAGTACATTCGCTAGGCACATTCGCGCTCTTTCCTACCCGTGTTATAGAGGTGAATGATTTCGCGAACTCTACTGATATTATATGTTAGCAACGATCATTCCATACCTGTGGGTTATCAGGCATAGTTCAGTTTAACCCAGGTCGATTCTCACGATATCACAGTGTGGGTTGATGTGGCCCGTGACTCATAACTACGTGCTAGGTGCAGCCTGAACCGCTGAGTCTATACGTGGTTCTGTACTGTGCCGGTAGTTGAAGGGTGTTGCCGAATTAGATTAACGACTGTTACCCTATCGAGCGTGACCAGGTCTACAGGCACTACAGCAGTGAAACTTGTGATGTATACATCGTAATAATTATTACACCAACGCACTACACCTGGCATTGACCTTTCTTAGTGCAGACATTCGATCCGCTCGGTGCTGAGCCCGGTACGGATTGACACTTCACTTGGTCATGTTATTCAAGCGGCCTTTTCGGCGGACGGCTCACGATACACAGTCATTCGCGACCTGCACGTCCCAGATAAGTGCACTAAGCCTACAATAAATTATTGGTTGACACAAGACACTAAGACATTGGCCATGTCGCCTTAACTCTTTCTACCCCAACACCGAAATCCCCAAATGTTGCCGTTGTTTTCTGAAGACTGCGTTGCAGTGCAGTACACAGATCGACCATGATAGTTCAAGAGTGATGCCAGAATAGCTTGGCGCCCATGCGCCAAGCTATTCTGCATCACCCTTGAACTATCATGGTCGATCCTTATCTTGCTGTGGTGTGTCTGGGGTAGAATGAGTTAACTTCCTCAGTAGTTGTATGCAAACCGCAAAGCGGAATTAAAATCGGATCGATACGCATACACAACTATGGCTCGACACGAATTTTAGTATAGGTTACCTCCCGTTAGTCCGGGTTATCCATTTCACTGTATCACTAATGCAAAGACATCCATCTGTGACGTTTCTTTGCAGACTAAACCCTCGCGCGCTAAGTACAAACTCAACAGTAAAAATGTTTCGAAACTAATGCGCGAGGCTTCACGGCCGGAGAAACCTTAAAACATATAACCCTGACACCATATGACAGGGTGTGCATCGACAATGATAGTTCAAGAGTGATGTCAGATTAGCTTGGCGCCTACAGACGCCAATCTATTCTGACACCGCCCTTGAACTAGCATGGGTGATCTGTCTCCAAAACAATGAAGTTGACCTCATCAGAAATCTCCCAGATCTGATAACATCGTCCTCGGGCCTTGGTTTTGTATGCCATCAACATAAGATTGGCTCTAAATCCTGCCCATGGTACTGCGACAACTGCAGGACAGCCGACCACATTCTCCAGCCGGTACTGACACTACACCCATACACGGACTGCATGGCCGGAGGATGCCACCTTGCGGCAAAAACTCCAGTACACAAAGATCTGACATGTCTGCAGACCACGGCACTCTATAAGTATGCGAGATGTGACCACGGCACTGTGTGTGAGATGTGACCACGGCACTCTATGTCAGATGTGACCACCGCACTCTATGTCAGATGTGACCACCGCACTCTATGTCAGTTGTGGCCACGGCACTCTATGTCAGATGTGACCACCGCACTCAGTGTAAGATGTGACCACGGCACTCTATGTCAGATTCTGACCGCAGCACTCAGCGTGAGATGTGACCACGGCACTGAGTGTCAAATGTGACCACGGCACTCTATGTCAGATCATGTGACCACGGCACTATGTGTGAGATGTGACCACGGCACTCTATATCAGATTTGACCAGGGCACTCAATGTCAGATGTGACCACGGCAATCAGTGTGAGATGTGACCACGGCACTCTGTGTCAGATGTGGCCACGGCACTCATTGTGAGATGTCACCACGGCACTCTGTGTCAGATGTGACCACGGCACTCTATGTCAGATGTTGCCACCGCACTCAGTGTGAGATGTGACCACGGCACTCTATGTCAGATTCTGACCACGGCGCTCAGCGCGAGATGTGACCACGGCACTCTATGTCAGGTGTGACCACGGCACTCTATGTCAGATGTTGCCACGGCACTCAGTGTGTGACCACGGCACTCTATGTCAGATTCTGACCACGGCTCTCAGCGTGAGATGTGACCACGGCACTCAGTGTGAGATGTGACCACGGCACTCTATGTCAGATTCTGATCACGGCACTCTATGTCAGATTCTGACCACGGCACTCTATGTCAGATGTGACCACGGCACTCTATGTCAGATGTTGCCACGGCACTCAGTGTGAGATGTGACCACGGCACTCAGTGTGAGATGTGACCACGGCACTCTATGTCAGATTCTGACCACGGCACTCAACGTGAGATGTGACCACGGCACTCAGTGTGAGATGTGACCACGGCAGTCAGCGTGAGATGTGACCACGGCACTCTGTGTCAGATGTGACAACGGCACTCTGTGTTAGATGTGGCCACGGCACTCATTGTGAGATGTCACCACGGCACTCTGTGTCAGATGTGACCACGGCACTCTATGTCAGATGTTGCCACCGCACTCAGTGTGAGATGTGACCACGGCACTCTATGTCAGATTCTGACCACGGCGCTCAGCGCGAGATGTGACCACGGCACTCTATGTCAGGTGTGACCACGGCGCTCAGCGCGAGATGTGACCACGGCACTCTATGTCAGGTGTGACCACGGCACTCTATGTCAGATGTTGCCACGGCACTCAGTGTGTGACCACGGCACTCTATGTCAGATTCTGACCACGGCACTCAGCGTGAGATGTGACCACGGCACTCAGTGTGAGATGTGACCACGGCACTCTATGTCAGATTCTGATCACGGCACTCTATGTCAGATTCTGACCACGGCACTCTATGTCAGATGTGACCACGGCACTCTATGTCAGATGTTGCCACGGCACTCAGTGTGAGATGTGACCACGGCACTCAGTGTGAGATGTGACCACGGCACTCTATGTCAGATTCTGACCACGGCACTCAACGTGAGATGTGACCACGGCACTCAGTGTGAGATGTGACCACGGCAGTCAGCGTGAGATGTGACCACGGCACTCTGTGTCAGATGTGACAACGGCACTCTGTGTTAGATGTGGCCACGGCACTCATTGTGAGATGTCACCACGGCACTCTGTGTCAGATGTGACCACGGCACTCTATGTCAGATGTTGCCACCGCACTCAGTGTGAGATGTGACCACGGCACTCTATGTCAGATTCTGACCACGGCGCTCAGCGCGAGATGTGACCACGGCACTCTATGTCAGGTGTGACCACGGCGCTCAGCGCGAGATGTGACCACGGCACTCTATGTCAGGTGTGACCACGGCACTCTATGTCAGATGTTGCCACGGCACTCAGTGTGTGACCACGGCACTCTATGTCAGATTCTGACCACGGCACTCAGCGTGAGATGTGATCACGGCACTCAGTGTGAGATGTGACCACGGCACTCTATGTCAGATTCTGACCACGGCACTCTATGTCAGATTCTGACCACGGCACTCTATGTCAGATGTTGCCACGGCACTCAGTGTGAGATGTGACCACGGCACTCTATGTCAGATTCTGACCACGGCACTCTATGTCAGATGTTGCCACGGCACTCAGTGTGAGATGTGACCACGGCACTCTATGTCAGATGTTGCCACGGCACTCAGTGTGAGATGTAACCACGGCACTCAGTGTGAGATGTAACCACGGCACTCAGTGTGAGATGTGACCACGGCACTCTATGTCAGATTCTGACCACGGCACTCAGCGTGAGATGTGACCACGGCACTCAGTGTGAGATGTGACCACGGCACTCAGCGTGAGATGTGACCAAGGCACTAATTGTGAGATGTGACCACGGCACTCTGTGTCAGATGTGACAACGGCACTCTGTGTCAGATGTGACCACGTCACTCTGTCAGATGTGACCACGGCACTCAGTGTGAGATGTGATCACGGCGCTCTGTGTCAGATGTGACCACGACTGTGACACTCTATGTCAGATTCTGACCACGGCACTGAGTGTGAGATGTGACCACGGCACTCCGTCAGATGTGACCACGGGACTCAGTGTGAGATGTGACCACGGCACTCTATGTCAGATTCTGACCATGGGACTCAGCGTGAGATGTGACCACGGCACTCTGTGTCAAATGTGACCACGGCACACTATGTAAGATATGTCCATAGATTAAGCGCGAGGACTGAATAAGTTGCAAAACGAAATCCACAGCCGGTTCGTAACTGAAATTATGTATGGCCACGCGCGTGGTGATAGAGAGCTGTCGTAAATGAGGAAGTGGCCAACTGCGCTGCGCAGTATCAACATTCATTGTGCCATCACTGACTGTGACAGAAACATCGACTAGCTTTCATTTCAGTGTTCTATTTAGACGGAACATCACGTTCACGAAAACCTACTCTCATGCCGGAGTTAGTCTCAACGAAAACAGTGATGGCTTGTGAGCTGTGTAGCTGGCTATACAAATAGAAATACACTGGTTGTTCAAATACAACGTTCCATGTTTGCCGAGATCTGTGCGGCCTCTTTCACATGCCTGAGTGAAGCATTACTGTTGTAATGAGTCGGATATAAACTACGCGTCATGCCAGCATTAACACATTCTGCCCCAGGACCGAAAACCTCAAATTTTGAAGCTGCCGTCTAAAAGTTTGTTTGCGGCAATCTAGAGACAGGTCGCGCATGATCAGTTCACAAGGGTGGTGCCAGAATAGCTTGGCGCCTATGGGCGCCAAGCTATTCTGGCACCACCCTATCATGCTCGTTCCACGTCTTGCTGTGGTGTGTCGGGGCTGAATGAGTTAAACGAAAGGGGAAAAAAACACTGTCAGTGCTGAGTCCTAACGTTCAAGCGTATGTTGACGTCAGTTACGCGCGATCGCCTTACAGCCTCAGCACGAGGAAGGTACTACGCGGCTAGTGTAGCGTGTGGCGGGACCACGCCCCGGCCCACACCGTCACTGTGCGTAGTCGGCTTGTGCACCTCAGTGTTACTCCATCTGGCCGAACGTGGGATTCTGTGAACAACACCGGCAATCAGTGTGAGATGTGACCACGGCACTCTGTTCTTCGTACACAGCGGCGTAGCGCGGAGTGATGTGACAAGTGTGTGTGTGAGTGTCAGTGCGGCTCCAGTACAGGACGGAGTGTGACAAGCGGGTAAGCGTGTGAGTGTGCGGCTCCACGCGTCGGCCCGGCCTGATATTTCTTACACTGGACCGAGTGTCACAGGACCGGAGTGCAGTTTCAATGTAATTAACTACACAGGCCTAGTGAAAGTTAACTTATTCAGTTTAAGGCACCTCAATAGCTGCGAAAGTCTGTCGTATAGCGTTGCCGTCAGCAACGCTTTACGACATTTTCGCAGCTACTGATGCGGTTGGTTGTTTTTTAGTTCGGGATTTAACGTCCACAATCAACGGCCCTAATGGGCGGGTTATGGGGGAAAGGCCCGGACAGCTATTACCGATGGAGTACGTCCAGAACATTGATAAATTCAGGCGCACTGCAGCTGTGCAAGTTTGATTTTGCCAGGACCTTTCAACGGACATGCTATTCAGCAAGCCCGTCTTTTTTCCCTGGATTAATTAATGCGAGGCACCTTGAATGAGTTAAAACTTAAGGTAGTATATTCAAAGCCAAGTCCATAAACTGTATACTGTAACTAACAAATGACATTTTCTTCCAAATGTAAAGTTGGCCGCTAAACCGGACAGAAGAAGACTGAAGTACAATCGAAGGCGCGGACTGCATGTGTGTTGGGACTGAACAAGAAGAGTACTACAAACAGAACCTGCAAGAGTCCCCAGTCAGTCAGGCACAAACTTGCAGCCACAGGGGCTGATTCAGTAACTCATTCTACCCCAACACCGAAATCCCCAAATGTTGCCGTTGTCCTCTGAAGACTGCATGGCAGTGCAGGACACGCAGATTGACCATGATAGTTCAAGGGTGGTGCCAGAATAGCTTGGCGCACATAGGCGTCAAGCTATTCTGGCATCACCCTTGAACTATCATGGTCGATCCTTATCTTGCTGCTGTGTGTCTGGGGTAGAATGAGTTAACTCATTCTACCCCAACACCGAAATCCTTAAATTTTGCCCTTGTCGTCTGAAGATTGTATTGCAATGCAGGACACAGATCGACCATGATAGTTAAAGGGTGATGCCAGAATAGCTTGGCGCCCATAGCGCCAAGCTATTCTGGCATCACCCTTGAACTATCATGGTCGATCCTTATCTTCCTGTGGTGTGTCTGGGGTAGAATGAGTTAAAATCGATGCCTCGTGCTGGCTGTATTGTGTTCATGTAACTCACCGGCCGCGTCACGTTGCAAACACATTACTCTGTCCTGGCTGTATTGTGTTCATGTAACTCACTGGCGTCACAGTGCAAACATATTACTCTGTCCTGGCTGTATTGTGTTCATGTAACTCACTGGCGTCACGGTGCAAACACATATTACTCTGTCCTGGCGGTAACAGTGTGTAACAACAAGGTGACTGACAGTTTCTGGGTGTTTTACCTCAGCCGGTTAGATCGGTTGTGACAACTGTAACGTTGTCCCAAACCTCGTTATAACAGAGCGTCAAAAAGTGTTATCAGTGTTGACAGTTTGTGCCACGGGATCCGCCAGGGGATTGTCACCTGTGTACTGACAGACACTTAGCGGCTGAGTGTTGTACTGTCCGGCACAAAAAGGTCTGATCAAGGTAAGAAATTATCTGCTGACTGTGTGTTTCTAATCAGTCTATTGACTTCTGTTGTTTCTAAATCAATTTACTGACTTCTGTGTTTCTAATTAAAACAGTTTACTGGCCGCTGTGTTTTTATATCAATCTACTGACTTCTGTGCCGGTTTCACAGTCTAAATCAGTCAATCTGTGTTTCTATATCAATCCATTGACTTCCGTGTTATAGTCTAAATCATTCTCCTGACCTCTGTGTTTCTAAATCGTGCTACTTTCATCTGTGTTTTGTAAAGCGGCATTTTTCCTTATTTTTTAAAATCAATTCTATTTATAGAAGGGACTTTTTGGGATGGGTCGCGGTGGGGCAAAATTAATAGCATGTCCATGATGTCAAAGGCCGGCAGGTTTAAAGGTCCTGGTTCAGCAATTAGTGTGTAGAGGACAGCGAAAAAAAAATGTCAAAGTCCCTACCTGACACAGAAAGTCAGTGCAACCCTGACAGGGCCCCGTTAGATGGGGTCCCCGAACACGCACGTTACTATAGCTGCTGTAGAGTGTCAGACGTCCCTGACGGCTGTCACAGTTCACGCAAACAGGTATACACCACCCAGCTGCCTAAGGTCACTTCCAGTTGCATCTGTCCGTGCATGGTAACATCCAATTCCCGTGCAACTACGAAGAATATCCAACTTTCACTAGTTTTGCCAACTGGGGAGGTACGGCCGAGCCGACGTCCAAAAATGGTTCAGCGAATGGTGGCGGTAAGTCCAACATGATATGGCGTCGTCTTTTCACGTTTCTTGTACAAATATTACTTGTGTTGGCAAGTATATTTCCAACAACAACAAACACCCATGCCGAATGTAGTTGACGTCGTGTTTACAAAGGGAAGCTACTCGTAAATATGTATATTACAGGTGTAACCGGACTGGGTGACTCGGTGTAGGCGACTTAAATAGTTTATCAGATAGACAAAAACTGCCCATCTAATACAGTACTCAAGTGCCTACAGAGTTTAAGTCCGAATTCCTTTTGTGGTCTAGGGAAGGACTGGAGATTGCAGTGGAGAGTAGATATACTCTAGTCTCGCATGCGCACAACTGAAATCCGTCAGTGTTTACTCTTGCCTCGCGTTGTGTTCAAAAAGCCAAAGTTGCTTGCGCAATGGACCGACCACAGTATCCAGAAAAACCCTATTTTGACTGGACTTGTTGTTATCGTTCCTACTGAGCTGCTAGTAACGTGCGCTCGCACGATCAGTCACACCGTCATACATGCACGGACGTACACACACACGAACCGCTTCTCGCACGTACACACGCACAGTCTCAGTCTCGCTCTCACTCTAGCTGAGCACCATAAGATAGAATTAAGATTCCAAGGTTTATTTATACCAGAAAAGCATTCATGATGAAACAACACAATCAAAATTAGTCAAACCAGTGCAAGTGCCAATAACCTTAAACACCTTAGGCCTAACACCTATACCTTCCGACACGATACCTAGCAAACCTATCTCCTATGACTACGATTCCTAGCGAACCTAACTCCTAGGCCTAACACCTATACGCACTTACCAATAAAACCTACGCGCTGTCCTAACGCATCCTAAACCATATTTGGGTGAACTAAACCGAAACACTACTGTCCCTATAGGATAGGGCCGGGGTGGTTCGAGATGATCATTATTCACAACCGTCTCGTGGGGTAGGGTCGGGGTGGCTCGAGGTGATCATTATTCACAACCTCCTCGTGGGGTAGGGTCGGGGTGGCTCGAGGTGATCATTATTCACAACCGCCTCGTGGGGTAGGGCCGGGAAGTGTGAGAGATCATTATTCACAACCGCTCACAGGGGGAAGGGGACTGGAGTGTGAGAGATCATTATTCACAACCGCTCACAGGGGGAAAGGGACTGGAATGTGAGAGATCATTATTCACAACCGCTCACAGGGGGAAAGGGGAGGGTGATCATTATGCACAACCACCGACGAGACTGAGAATCGGCCGCTTTATATAGGCTCCCAGCCTCTGGGTCCGGAAACTACGTCACAGCTTCGCGCGTGTAGTCTGCTACACACTAACTAGCTAAGTCAGCAAAATTCTCGCTCACAGTGCGCCAAGCGTGCACTAAACCACTGAACTCTGACTCGCTGGTAGTAACTAGCGATAGCGTTAGCAGAGGGCTCCTCTGCTACACTCCCTCCTCCTTAAGACCTAATGTGCACGACACATTAGTCAACAAAAGGAATAAAGTCGCACCAACTAAATGAAATGCACCAAGTCAGTTCAAGAAAATTACTTCTGGCATGCACAGTACTGAAATCCAAATTCAAAAGAAGTTCAACAAATTCAGCAAAATAAAATCGTGATGCATGCACAAGAAAATTCAAACAAAATCAAATCAAAGTCCAAATTAATAAAACATTCAAAACACATTTCAAAACATGATCCCTGTCATGAACACGCATGAGCAACCATTTCAGCAACCGTGATGCGCTCGTGAAAATCAACAAGCTTCAGCACCACTCAAAATGCATAGCCACTGCATGAAATAATCCACAAAAAGCAACAACTAAAGAAACGAGGTTTCAAAACCAAAATTAAAGTACTGGTATCATCCTGCTGGCTGATACACAACAATGCAAACATTGCAAAAGTATTTGTTACCAGAAATCCCAGACCAAATCAAAATCAAGACTCACTTGGTAACTTCCGAACTTAGTCCGCCACAAAACATACAAAAGCAAAAATCAGTCTCCCAGACTGTTCGGGTAACATTTGGTCCACATCTCATTGAGTTCTCGAAACCCGTGTGAGCAAACTGGTTCTCGTAACACACACCCAACATTTGCACCAGTGAAATCCGACGATTTCAAAGTGAAAATTCCTGAGGTAAAATCGAGTACAAAACCTAACCAAAAATATTCAAAAATCGTATGCCAAAAAGTTCAAAATACAGTACAAAAATAAGCAACCAGACCCAGTTTGTTGCTGAGGTACAAAACCTTCAAAACAGCACAGTCAGATGAGTACATAATTATTATAAGGAGAAAAATAATATATGATATGCATATTGTAAAAATGATATATGATCGACACGTCTAGGCATGCACAAAGCAATACGACGACAACAAAATGGAAAATCAAAAACATTTCTAATTCAACACAAGAAAATATATATGCATGCAAAGGAGACATCTGAAAAGAAACAAACTTAACGGATACTCAGTCATGGCATTGTTCGTCCTTGGAGAATGTCCTTACTTTTTCTTGATGTTTAGAGTCCCTTTCCGTTGGCTCGCGTGACGTGAGAGGCTACTTGGTCAGAGCCGACCGGGCAACACTCTCGTCTTGGAGTTTCCAGTTAGAGCCACTGGCTTACTCCAAGACAGGGAGACAGACGCCTGTCTCAGGTGCATCATACGGACAATGTGAGCTGGGGGCCCAACTCACTTTCAAAGGGTCTCTAGGGAAGCCGACTAGAGCCAGCACGAACTTCCCCGTGAGATGCCGCCATCTCACGAAATTATTTCGGACACGTGAGACACGCGCGTGTCTCACTGACCACAATACTCTCCTGATATTGGGTCAAGAGTCGCTGAAACCGAATTCAAAAGATTTCCAACAAACAAACACAAAAACCAATGCGCACCACCACGGTGGCTCAACAGAACAAAGTTTAAGCACCGTACAAAATTGGTACCAAAAGTCTTGCGACAAAATATGCACAAAAATATTAATCACTGGACATTCAGAATATCAAAACGTGTTACATATGAACTAATTTGAAAATCATAATATTGAGCACATAGCATTCAACAAAACGTAGTCTCAAATTCAGAATTATGACGAGGATGGGGAATACCTCCTAGGGGCCCTGACTTCTCTTCCCCTTCTAGTTCTGATAGGAGTTTCCTCTTCATCTCTTTCTTCATCTACTATCAGATCTAGGTCACTCATCTCCTGACTCTCACTCGCGCTACTCTCGCTTCTAGTTTCCATCGCACACTCACTCTCATTCTCACTGAGTGGCTGGTTTCTACCCTCGTAGGGTTTTACATCATTAATGTGTACTACAATGGGCTTGTCATTTCTGCTCTTAGCAATCTTCACCGCACTGTTTCCAACTTTTTCAATGACTCTGTAAGGACCTGTCCATCCTAGACCTAGTTTCTGTTTAGCTTTTGGTGGGTACCATCTCCAGACCCACGTTCCTGCTTCTACTGGTCTCTCTTTACACGTTCTGTCATGATAGTGTTTCTGCCGCTGGACACTAGCCTCTGAATTCTCTTGTACAAAACGAAAGACTCGTTCTAGCGTGTTTTGAACCCATTGTACGTACTCTATGGGACATTCAGACACATCTCTAGTAGGGAAGACACCAAGTTCGACTGTCAATGGGAGATTGACCTCTCTGCCAAAAACAATTAAATTGGGCGTACACCCGGTTGAATGGTGGACAGAAGCTCTATATGCCATCATGATCAGGTCGAGGTGATCGCTCCAATCATCACGGTTCTCGTTTACATATGCTGAGAGCATCTGTTGGATGGTTCTATTCTGTCTTTCCACCATCCCGTCACTTTCTGGGTGATATGGTGTGGTTCTCGTCTTGCTAGAACCTAACGCTCCACAGAGATATCTGAACAAGTGGGATTCGAACTCTCTACCCTGGTCTGTGTGGATAGTTAGAGGAATACCAAATCTACAGATAAACTCTGTTAACAGCTTGTCTGCTACCGTCTGGGCTGTATGGTCTGAGAGACAATACGCCTCTGCATACTTCGAATAATAGTCTTCGACGACCATAATATACTCAAACCCGTCGTGTGACATGGGCAGTGGACCCAGGATGTCTATGGCTATTCTCTCCATGGGCATACCCACGTTCACGTGCTGCATAGGAAGCTTCGCCCTGCCCGGACCCGGCTTCCTTCTTGCACACATGTCGCACTGTCTGCACCATCTGGCAACGTCATCCGCCATGCCTGGCCAGTACACGTGTCGTCTGACATTTGCCAGGGTCTTGTCGCGGCCTAAGTGGCCTGCACATCTTATGTCATGTGACATACGTAACACTTCTTGTCTAATCTCAGCTGGGGCTACTAGTAATAGTACCCTTTCCTGAGTAAGGCACTTATCAGGCACAACGTATAGTAAACCGTCCACTATTCTCAGATTGTCCCACTGAGCAATTAGTGTTCTGACAGCTGCGCTATACTTGCTAACTTCTGTCCTAGGAGGCTTCTCTCCTTTCTCTATCAGAGCTATTAGAATGCTAGTCACTGGATCTCTCTTTTGGAACATCTCTAAGTCCTCACGAGACCAGCTGGCTAACCAGTTGCTTTCCTGCATGCCAGGACCAAACGCAGAAGACTGAGCAGAATCCACGGTATCCCCTTTAGACATTGAGGCAGAATTACTCTGAACCGATTCATCCTCCCTGACTTCTACACTTGACCTGTCGGTGGTAGTGTCGCCCTGACTTTCGCTGATAGTTGGGTCCGCACGCGGAACATCTTCACCCTTCGGTGAAGCAGCGTTCCTCTGAGAACCGCTAGCTTTCCCACCATCAGCTGAGTCATGACCACGTGCTTGCCGACGTGTCACCACTCTCACATGCTTCTTAGCACACTGACCACACTCCTCTCTCTGACAACATCTCCTTGGGATCCTCGACAACCCGTCCGCATTTCCATGTAGGGCGCCTCTCCGGTGCTCTATCTGAAAATCGTAGGTGTCCAACGTAGCTATCCATCTAGCTACCATGCCTTCAGCCTGATCAAAGGACTTTAACCACCTAAGGGAACTGTGATCGCTCCGAACCAGAAACGGACGTCCCCAAAGATAGTGAGAAAAGTACTTCACAAACCTCACCACTGCATACAGCTCTCTGTATGTGGTACAGTACCTCTGCCTACTCTTAGACAGAGCGCAACTTGCATAAGCAATCACTTTTTCCTCTCCATCTTGAATCTGAGACAATACGCCACCAATGGAATTTGCTGACGCATCTGTATCAAGAATGAACCTGCCCTCTCTTGTTGGATAAGCAAGAACGGGAGAAGACACTAAAGCCACTTTCAGTTTCTCAAAAGCTTGCTGACACTGTTCGCACCAAACAAACTTCTGATTTTTCCTAGTCAAGTTTGTCAAAGGACTAGCTATCTCAGCGAAACCACAAATGTATTTTCTGTAATATGATGTGATCCCTAAGAAGCTTCTGACTTCTGAAACACAAGTAGGGACAGGCCAGTTAACAACTGCCTCTACTTTCTTTGGGTCACACTTTGTCCCTTCTTTTGAAACCACATGCCCTAGAAAAGCGCATTCGCTCCGCAGCAACGAACATTTCGAGGGCTTGAGCTTCAAATTGGCATCTCTGAACTTCTTCAAAACAACTTTGAGATTTTCCAGTGCCTGTTCCTCTGTCCTGCCTAGACAGATGACATCATCAATGTAGACTAGACATCTCTCAAAAAGAACACCACTTAAAGTCATCTCCATGAGTCTCTCAAAAGTAGCTGGACTGTTACATAGCCCAAATGGCATGACCTTAAACTGGAAAAGACCTTTATGCGTAGCGAACGCTGTCTTCTGTTTATCATTTTCATCCATCTCAACTTGGAAGAAACCCTGCGCTAAGTCAAGAGTTGAAAACCAACACGAACCTGACAAAGCATCAAGCGAGTCACCAATGTGGGGTAAAGGATAAGCATCTTTGCGTGTCAACTGGTTCAACTTCCTATAGTCAACGCAGAACCTAGTTGTACCATCCTTTTTCTTGACAAGTACCACGTTAGCAGCCCAGGGGCTGTCACTGGGTTCTATGACATCTTGCTTCAACATTTTGTCTATTTCCTCCTCCACAATTTCTCTCTGAGCTACGGGAATACGACGAGGGGGCAACTTGACAGGTTTGCCACCTCCTGTGTCAATAGTGTGTTTCACTTTGTTTGTCCGCCCAAGTTGTCCACCTGGAGACTGGAAAACATCTTGAAACTCTATGAGCGTCTCTTTCAATTTGTCTTTTGTCTCCTCGCTAACATCCGACGAAACATTAGCGATCAAATCCACTAAGTGACTAGGGAGTTTGTCATCCACATAGACGGGGGCCACTTCTTCCTTCTTTTCAGAACTAGTCGACAAAGAGTTCACTGAAAACCCAGTTTCTATGGACGCCACAACTGTATCTGGCTTCACTACAATCTCTTTATCAGTAAAGTTGGTAACAGGAACAAGGATTTCTTCTTGTGACACCTGAACCATACACCTTGGAACTATTAACCCTGTTTCACTCCTGAAACTCTCAACACCTTCTAACAGACCATCAGCTTTCTGTAACTGACACTGCTGAACGAAAGATGCCTTCAAAAACATTTCAGACCTAGGGGGAACCCTAGTGAGTTTACATACTTTCACCTCTGCACTTGTACATGAACTCTCTTTCTTTAACTGAACCATCTTCTTGCGTATCATCAAAGTACCTTGCGCTAAGTCTAGCACGCCACCGTATTTCTGCATGAAATCAGTGCCTAGAATACCTGACGAACTGCCCAAGTCTGCAACTACTTACATTATGCCTAAACCTCTGTCCTCCTACTTTCAAGCAAAGCGTGGTTTCACCCTGAATTTCTAAAGTGTCACCGCTAGCTGTGCAAAGATTCAACTTACTTTTCTTCAGAGCCGATCTTTCCATATTGACTAGCTTGAAATCTCTGGCACTAATGACTGTGACAGCTGACCCACTATCTACTAAAAAGTCTAAGGAAACCTTTCCTATCGCTACTGGTGCCATCCAGCATCCAGTGTTTGACAGTACACATAAACGCTGGCCCTTCGCGTTCTCTAAGCAGCCGTCATCACATGCTAATTGGGCCGAGTCCCTGGCTGCTGAGAGCTCCGCCCGCCCTAGTTTCCCTGGCCTGGCGCGTTTTCGTTACTCACAGGCTCATTCCTGTCTCTGTCTTCACTTCTCTGACATTGCCTGGCATAGTGCCCCTTCTCTTTGCACTTATAACAAACAACATCAACATTTCTTCTAGTCTTGTCTTCTGCCGACTGACGAGTCAGCGCTTTCGTTACTTTCTGAATCTCAGAAGTAAGTCTGTCACTCAGATTCTGGAAAGCCTTTGCTAAGCCTGCCTCAGCTGAATCTTTCTCTTCGAGACTTCTAACACCCTTAGCAGCAACATCACCATGTCTCTCTGGGTCTTCTGGTTTCCTGCCATCAAATCTCTCATCAAACGACTCAAATTCACTAGCCAGTGCTACTGCCTCGTGTATTGTCGCGGGATGATTGAACTGCACATGCCTTCTCAAGTCTCTAGAGGGAAGACCACTAACAAACTGATCTATGACTATGGTTTCTCTCGCTTCAATAGGCATCCTAGGATATGCACTACTAGCAATACGGTTTAACGCGAACCCGTACTCCGTCACACTCTCGTTCTTTCTTTTATTCCTTGACCTGAACTCCACTCGACGAAGATTCTCTTTCTCAGCGGGATCAAAACGACGTTCAAGGGCCGACCTGATAGCATCATAGTCCTCTATTCTCTCTAGTGCAAGCTCACCTAACACCTGTTGTGCTGGACCCCGGAGTGACATAGCTAGATTCACTCCTTTCTCGCTATAGTCCCAACCATTCCATCTTGCACATGTCTCGAAATGGCAAAGCCAGTCTTTCAAGTCACCTTTTGTGCCAGTGAATATCTCGGGCACCCTCTCTCTCCTAGTCGAGTTTCCACTGTCATTCAGAAAGGATCTATTTCTCGTAATGTTCCTTTTCGTCATGCTCCTTTGTGAGCAACGACTACCGTGACTGCATGAGCTTTCCTCGCTACTGCTATCTGACTCACTGTAAACCGAGTGCCTGCTACTCTTTGCCGACCTTCTAGGTTTACTCCTTCTTCTACCATCCTGACTTTTCAAGTTAGAACTACTTGACACCAACCAGCTTGGAACAAGAAGCCTAAGGAATCCTAAGACTGCACCCATCTTGTAGACTGAACCTCGCTATCTGTGTAATGAAAACGTTGCTTGTTCAACTGCGTTTCCCACACAGACAGACTACAACACGAACCGCTAAAACCAAATTAGAACCAACTTCAAACGGAATGTTTCCACTACTAAAAAAATCTCACGCCTGGTACTAATGAAAACGCTCCCTGCCAGTAACGGTACCACGCTAACGGAGAAGACGTGTCGACAGTGACACAGATAGTCTGCCGCTGGCACAGCACATAGTCTTGAACTCACAGCTCTAACTACCTTCCTCGAACGAAGTATCTCGGCCAAACTATCTTTATCAAACAACGATTCTGGTCAAACAACAATCCTAACCAAAAGACAATCTGGTCAAACAACAATCCTAACCAAAAACAATCCTGGTCAAAAACAATCCTGGTCACGGCACCAATTTTTGTAACCGGACTGGGTGACTCGGTGTAGGCGACTTAAATAGTTTATCAGATAGACAAAAACTGCCCATCTAATACAGTACTCAAGTGCCTACAGAGTTTAAGTCCGAATTCCTTTTGTGGTCTAGGGAAGGACTGGAGATTGCAGTGGAGAGTAGATAAATCTACTCTAGTCTCGCATGCGCACAACTGAAATCCGTCAGTGTTTACTCTTGCCTCGCGTTGTGTTCAAAAAGCCAAAGTTGCTTGCGCAATGGACCGACCACAGTATCCAGAAAAACCCTATTTTGACTGGACTTGTTGTTATCGTTCCTACTGAGCTGCTAGTAACGTGCGCTCGCACGATCAGTCACACCGTCATACATGCACGGACGTACACACACACGAACCGCTTCTCGCACGTACACACGCACAGTCTCAGTCTCGCTCTCACTCTAGCTGAGCACCATAAGATAGAATTAAGATTCCAAGGTTTATTTATACCAGAAAAGCATTCATGATGAAACAACACAATCAAAATTAGTCAAACCAGTGCAAGTGCCAATAACCTTAAACACCTTAGGCCTAACACCTATACCTTCCGACACGATACCTAGCAAACCTATCTCCTATGACTACGATTCCTAGCGAACCTAACTCCTAGGCCTAACACCTATACGCACTTACCAATAAAACCTACGCGCTGTCCTAACGCATCCTAAACCATATTTGGGTGAACTAAACCGAAACACTACTGTCCCTATAGGATAGGGCCGGGGTGGTTCGAGATGATCATTATTCACAACCGTCTCGTGGGGTAGGGTCGGGGTGGCTCGAGGTGATCATTATTCACAACCTCCTCGTGGGGTAGGGTCGGGGTGGCTCGAGGTGATCATTATTCACAACCGCCTCGTGGGGTAGGGCCGGGAAGTGTGAGAGATCATTATTCACAACCGCTCACAGGGGGAAGGGGACTGGAGTGTGAGAGATCATTATTCACAACCGCTCACAGGAGGAAAGGGACTGGAATGTGAGAGATCATTATTCACAACCGCTCACAGGGGGAAAGGGGAGGGTGATCATTATGCACAACCACCGACGAGACTGAGAATCGGCCGCTTTATATAGGCTCCCAGCCTCTGGGTCCGGAAACTACGTCACAGCTTCGCGCGTGTAGTCTGCTACACACTAACTAGCTAAGTCAGCAAAATTCTCGCTCACAGTGCGCCAAGCGTGCACTAAACCACTGAACTCTGACTCGCTGGTAGTAACTAGCGATAGCGTTAGCAGAGGGCTCCTCTGCTACAACAGGGGACACCACTCTAATGCCCACTTCCTTGTCAACAACAGGTAGACCTATAGCGATCGTAATGTTATGACTGTGTGTTCTGGCGTACAGGACAATAATTTCGGAGGAAGTGATGACTGAGGAAATAACTGCAGACCACAGTGCTGAGAAGTTGGCAGAATACATCGATGAACAAGACGAAGAATAGATTGGTAATCTTAGCCTCACTGTTCGTCTCTTCCGTAGTTACTCGGTCACTACAGCATAACAGCTTGTAACTGTTCTTTAAATTTTCTCTCTTTTATAAATAATTGTAATATTTTCTGGGCACTTTGCTATTACACATATTTGTGTTATATACATAAATGAAATATGCGATATATTCTGAGCTCAGGTTTGATGTAAATTCAGAAGTTTCCACTCTTAGTTGCGATTTGTTTTGGGGGTTGATGGCGGTTGTTTTTGTGTAAATATCTTCAGAACGCCACAGCGTTTTCTAGTACAAAACCCTTGTGTGTATTACATAACTATACAAATACCAGTCATTTGATTATTTTTCAGTGCCACACCAAATGAGCTCACAGAGCAGCAAGCAGTGTGTTATTTCTGTGGATACATTTGTGAAGCTAGTACAAAGTGAAAGTGCATCAGTAATGGAACACCACCCAATCCCATCACAAGACATAACATATAATCGCATTGGCAATGGCAAGGTAAATTGTGAACTTTGTGTGTGTGTGTGTGTGTGTGTGTGTGTGTGTGTGTGTGTGTGTGTGTGTGTGTGTGTGTGTGTGTGTGTGTGTGTGTGTACATGTGTGTGTGTGTGTGTGGCTTGGGACACAGTGTACAGCTGGCTTATATTTAGAACAAAATGTACAGCTGTCTGAATAGAATTAAATTATACAGCTGTCTGAATAAAAAAACAAAATATGCCTGCAGTTGTCTGAACACAGACAAAGTGTTCAGATGCATGTCTGAATGAAAACAAATGTACAGCTGCTCTCTGTATAAAAACAACATCAGCAATTGTCTGGATGAGAATATAATAAACAGGTATAGATAAGGATACAATATACAACTAGGATCAACCTAAAACATATTTGTTCACAAAAACAGCACATTTCAGTGTGATGAAATAGAGCAATACATGTATGTACATAATTCATTATGAAACTCGCAATCAGCGTGGGCTATTGTAAGTTGGCTTAGTTGCCACTGATACATGATGTATTTCTCATATTCAGCATGCACTCTTCTTTTCCTGAAACCACAGGCTTAGGAACAGGAGAAATATGAGTGACAAAAACTTATAATATTATGTTTGTATATAAAAATATTCTATTGCGAGTCTTACTGTGTATTGTTATATTGTTCCATATCATAACACTCAAATGTGCTTCTATTTTGTGACTAAGCCATTTTTAGAAAGCCACATGCACACATGTGTATTTATTTCTTTTTCATTTTCCCCATTACTGTGTTTATGCTTTTTTTCTGGACAGCAGGGCTGCCACAAGGTCAGGTGACATGGAACTGGTGAATGCACAGACTGGCATCGAGTTTCTGAAGACAGCAAGACCTGTCCGATAAGTTGTCACCGACAGAGTTCTACTGTAATCTCCTGCTACTTTCAGGTAATGATGATCAGTTTGGTGGCATTTGATTTTGAAGTATGGTACACCTTCTTGATTTCACAAAATCATTTTTGCTTGTAAAAGTCCAATCACAGCACACATAAAGTAGCATATAGTGTCATGGAAATATTGCTGTCACAATACTGTAAGTTATGATTTACATATGTGACTGCTTCCTCCACACTGTAAGTATATTTACAAGTTGACAGTAAACATAATTATCATGGTGCCATGGTGTTTTTTTCTCCCAAGTCTTCATAACAGCTAGTGCTAGCTACCTGTCAGTTTGCCACTCTGTAATGCATGTATCTTTTATTCCAGTATCAAATAGATTTGTATATTATTGGATCATTACCTTGATGTGTTGCACAAAGGCAAGCAAATTGCATGAAGTTGAGTTGAGCTGTGTGTTTACATGGAGGATATATCCTTGAGTGTATGCAAAACAAAAACACATGACGCTGTTCTGTCATCGAAACAACCTACTCAGTATAAACTGCTGCTCGTGTATTTTCACTTTTGTGCTTTTGTCAGTTTGAGGTTTTGCTTTATCTATTCATTGGCCATCTGTTTTCAGTTTCTTTGCTGCTGCCAAAGGCTAAACACCACTTGAAACAATGGATAAAGCCTGTTATCAAGCATCACCACACATTACGAGCTTCCTTGCCAGGCACAATCAAGGTATCATGTCTTATTTACGCACTTATTTTGACTTAGAGTTTAGATATGTTTCAGTCTCATCATTGAGTGTTAGTCAAGGGGATGTATCTATGTGGTTGAAATGGCCCAAAAAAACTTCAATTGGCTACGAAGGCTACACAATGCACAACATACTTACCATCCTTGACTTAGTTCAACCACCAAGATTGCAAGCAGTATACCAAGACTAGCAACAGGCACTCTGTGGCATACCAGGTAGCAGAACAGAAATATGCATGCATATAGTATGTTACACACGTGTGCAATTTCTGTTACAAGTGCAGTATTGTACATGTCATTTTCAGTATCATTACAGTACATGTATTTGTATAAATATACTATTTAGGATTGTGACACTGACCATGCAAACTAATTTTTTGTTATGGCAAGTCGGGTGCCGAATTCCTGTTTGTGTGCACTGTTCACAGTATGTAGTTATGACAAGGATGGAAAATGAAAGCAGAAAGCAGACATGTATGCGATTTATGAAGAAGAATGTCCAAATGTATTGAAAACAAAGAATGTCCAACACTTTTCTTTTACATTCAACTTTAATACTTTCTTGTGTAGAGAGTACAAAGTGCACAATATGGAGTATCATTACATGCATGTGTTTATTTATTCATGTCCCAACTACTTGTACAAACAGATGTAAACAATCTCCACACCCATGACAGAAAGTAAATTTTAAATGTAAATGAAAATGTTCTTTTCATTCTGTTTTTTTCTCATAAAGGAATGCTCTGTGGCCGTGTATCCCCAATGCCTCACTGATGGAAAGCTCTGCAGTTTGTTACAGTATCTACGCAGTACAGATGATAGAGTGAGCGACGAGTGGATGTGGTTTTTCAGCAGAAGCAAAGACTTGGAGGTTGGTTGCACACATACACAACCAGATAGTGCCCTCAGGTAGTTTAGATTGGGGCTTGGAAACCGCCATCTGATTATGGCCACCTGACAAGAGCGACAGTGTTTTTCTGTTGCCAGGCCCCATATGGCTCTCATGCCACAACTGAAAAAAATCTGTATGCAGTGTTGGTAATTTTTGAATGCCATTATAATGTGGGATTTTTATTTGCAAATGTGCTGCTATAAATTTTGATGCTGCAAAATTTGACTTTGTTCTGCTTCTTACAAATATTTAGAAAAGTTGGTTCTTCTGTTAACTCGATCAGCTTGATCAAATTCAGTAGTTCTTGTTGTCCATTATTATTAGACAATTCCCACACAAACAGTAGGCCGGATTGTCTTCACTGGTGATGCACTGATAAGGTGTCACCTCTACTCCCACATACGATATGGTCACCAGGGGCTGCTCATCGGTTGAGTGCGTCTTTTAGTCTCCCCCAGGGAAAATTTGGCTATGTTGGCCTGAAAACATATTCATATAATATCATGTTACCAAGCAGCATTGCAAACTATTTACGGTTGTTTTCATGATGAGTAGATTATACTGGCATATACCTGGTAGCCAAGTAAACTCCTCTAGAACAGTGTTTGCAGTATATCTTTACATGTACTGACCTTTGCTTCTTGTCTTGCAGCTGCCTTCTGAGAGCAAATTGGGGCACTCTGCACTTGCATCAGGCATTTTGCTGTTCCAAAGTTTCTCTGTAACGTTGCTGCTAACGCCCCTGCAGTTTGGTGACATGTTTGACACTGGCCAGTCTTTTGTCTCTTCACTGGTTGGACCTGTCCATGAAGGCTGTCTGTCTGCTGTGGAGTCATGGCAATATTAGCATTTTGGTGGATAGCAAAATTTAGCATATATATATATATATATATATATATATATATATATATATGCCTGCATGTGTACCCATGCGAGTGAAATGTGACACTGTCAGTGTCCATACAGTGAAAATCTTGCTTTTCACACACCACGGACGCACTGGTGTTTGTCAGCTGGAACTGGCAGCAGCGCCAACATGTAAACTGAGCAGTCACCATGATACAAACTGTTTCTCAACTTCCTAACTGCCCCCCACCTCACCCCACCCCTCCATACTCCCCCCCCCCCCCCCCCACCCCTCATTTCACCCCCACTTACCAAAACACAGAGACCAAGTTTGAAAGACAGCATCATAAGCAAAATATACCATGCATATGATTCAATGACATCACTGAAATTGTTTCTTTATAATTAAAATGGTTGTCTCTGTTCTGTTTGTGTTTTTGCCTCATGTATCATTACAATTATATATAGTGCTGGAAGTAAAAGTGTACATGTATGTTGTTCTGTAGAGAAGAACCCTATGCAGAAAGAAAGTCGCTTAGAAATGACAGTTACAACATAATTTTTTTACTAGATAATATGAATAAAATTGTGTTGTAGCTGTCTTTTCAAAGCGTCTTTCTTTCTTCGTTAAGTTCTTCTCTGCATTACACATGCTTCGCAGTCACCATTTTAGTCTGGACATGTGGTTCTGTAGGATACATAAACTACTTGGTCTTGTTGAGAATGGACGTACTCATTTCATTAAAAAATCAACTGTATTTTACTATATCATCATGGTCATTGTGCTTTTATTTATGTATGCACTTATTGATGTACTTGACAATTTTGGTGAACTCATAAGAGAAGCCTCACAATGAAAGGCATTTTTGACAGTTTTACTCAGTACAGACATAAACAAATAAGCCATATGTTGAAGTGTATTTGAAAACAATGTTTTTGTCACAAAATAAAGATCAAGTAAGATATATCTCTTGCTGTTGTGAACTGATATATTTCCTTGATATTTATTTTTGCGGGTTGAGTCATTTCAGTTTTCTGATAGAGAACATTGTTATATGAAGTGATCAAAAACAAATCCCACATGGTTTTCTGTCAGTGCAAACATAGATAAACTATGAATCAAATATATTGTGGTTAGAATACCAATTACATATATCTGTTTACTAACATTTATTTTGTATCTCATAACCATAGCATGAGATGAAAGAAGCCTAATGCTCCAGCCAAAAGGGTGAATGATGCGAGCTTGCTTTCATCTGCCTCCTATAATCAATCATGGGGGGGGGGGGGGGGGGGGGGGAGAGTTCGCCCAACCCCCCAAAATGGGAAAATTAGATAACATTTAAGTATTTTGGATCGGGGGCATAAAAAATAATTATATGGTCTTTTTAAAAAAAAAAGGTATAGATTATTGGTATGGCGAAGGCTGGACCCATTTGTTGCAAACCCTGTATCTAATTATTTTGAAACTTGCCTCTCGTTTGTTTGTGCACCCTTTAGCTTGCAGTTAGTGTATGGTTGGTTGCTGTCAGGCACTTGCATGAGGTACGCATTGGGCAGGGTGCATTGCATGTGCATAAACAGCAGTTGGTCTGGGGAGAAAATATTATCACTGAACTCAGCAAGTTTGCAGACAGTAATTATCTTTTGTGATACAAAAAAAACAACAACAAACCAACAACAACAACAAAAACAAGATGAGAAGTAATCGACAAAGCAAATATTACCTAGTGCTTAGATTCTTATTATGTAATCAAATTTTATGTCCGTGTAACACACACGAACAGGCACAATCACATAAATGGGTGACAGTCTTCAGTCCTAGAAACTGATTCAGCTTTTCAAAATCCCGGAGAGCTGAATTTCAGCTGTTTGGTTCAGACAGAACAGGCCTTCAGCCAGCCTGTTCCAAATGCAACAGGCATAAATTCTCATGAGCCCCTGCATCCGCAGGGGCTCATGAGAATGTATGTCTCTTGCTGGCCATGGATTTATGGGGCATATTTATGGACCGTTTTCATTCATTTCATATTGTCGCAGAGTCACCCATGCACATCACATCGTTGCATGATCGCCTGTAAATGATCTCCCAGGCTTTTGTGAAAAATAAAATCGTTTTGAGGTGGGCATTTCCGCGTTGCTTAGCACGGGAGTGCTGTCCCCTACAACAACATTATTTAGTAGCTTCCCTTGGTAAAAATGGCGACTACCATGAGGGACTTGTTCGCAAACGCTTTCGAGGAAACATTGTTTTGGGATAAATGCGAGGACATACGAAATGAGAAGACCACGCTATAGCATGTTTGACGTACCGTCATCATTCCCTGCGCCGTTTTTGGACGCTGTGGACGTCACTCAGTCGCTCGGTGTTTCCCGGTACAGAAGTGAAAGTTGGATACTTTCG
>BTPG01000001.1:175891163-175938663 GCA_036245525.1 Semisulcospira habei
ATCTTAGGATTGTAGAATTTTTCTGAATCTCTTTTGTATGGACTCACCGGTTCAACAAACAACATAAGAATACCTTTCAGTGACCTGGCAGGCGTGTTCAAGTTTATGTTCCACATTGGGTCGCTTTTGTCTTTGGGTATTAAACTATGCCTAATCACACGGTCATAATAAATTGGAAGTCTTGACTGGTACTGATTTTGAATGAGTCTGGCTAGTTCAATATGTGTAACAATTTCATATTCCAAGGAAATGTTAGAGATCTTATATGTTGCATCTGTGGCAGATGATTTTATAACTTTGGAGTAGTCATTGAAAGTTAGTTCAAAGCTCAGACGGTCATTCAGTGCCCCTTGATAATAAGGCAAATGAGCTGTGAGGATTTCAAACTCAAGTGGAATGTAAAATCTGGTTCCATATGTTTCTGCTATAATAACATCCTTTGGTACCCCAGTAGTTGTTTTGTCTCCGGCATTGATTCGAAGTTTACCAACGTTATCAGACTGTATGCCTTGGTAAACACGGTCTTCTCGTTCTTCTCTTGTGAGCCAAAGATCTTTGTAACAGTAAAATACATCTGAGTCATCAAGACTAAACACTTCCTGTCCTTCAAGTTTTACTTTAATAGTTCTAACAATTGCTCTGCCAAGATTGTCAACCAGTGTTCTGTTCACATCTGCGTCTGATGATAGTTCAATATTAAATGCAAGGCGTGCAGTGCCAGGAACAATAACGTCACTGGGACCTAGGTTTGGAAACTTGACTGTAAGTGTTTGGTTCTGGTCTATGGTACTTGGATTGTTTGTGATGACGATTGATTGTCTTATGCCCTTAACACCCAGAGGCTCACGTAGTTTTCTGTATGGGTCTAACTTTGATCCGTAAGACTGTGTCATTTTTATTATGCACAATAAAAAATAATAAATTAATAAAACAATGGCAGCGGGAGGATTTAATCATGAAGATTTTGAAATGGATGACACGTATGATTTTGGTAATACAACAGATATGACAGATATGGCAGATATGACTGGTACAAGAAATATTTACAGTTTACGTCACGAACTTTTAGAAACCAAAGTGAACTCGTTTTATGATCATGTTGGTGGCCGCCCAGACAACGTAGACCCTAACCAGTTTGAACTTGATGGCAAGGGTCATTTATATTTAAATACTGTTGACAAAGGAAAAGTACTATTGACTAACAAAAAAGACCCTAGTAGGTTTAGGGCTTTAAGTACAATAAAAAATGAAGGTGGTGTTGGTGCCTTGCGTCAACTTGGTATTGGTGGGTCTCCTGTCACGCCAAGACTGGCTAGTGTTCTTCACGACACGCAAACAAAGTTGCCAACAGGGCAACAAATTGAAATGGCACCAGTAACAAGCCTACCAGAAATAGCAAACACAGTGATACAAGAAACCTCATTTACTGAAGGGCAATTAAATGACGCTATGAAAACAATAGACGACCCACCTTTGTCAATGAGGGAGATTATGGGATTGGATAAATCACTGCAGACAATAAGAGGTGAGATGGTTAATAATCTTGCCAAACTAGGTGAGCTTGATAAACACATAGAACGTGAAAAAGAGAAACTGGCTACCGCAGACAATGGAAATCTTGACACAGAAATGAAAGAAAGAATCCAACACAGATTAAATGATTTGCAGATAGAAAGATCAGGACGGTTAGAAACAATTAGTATTGGAAGACAAAAACTGAAATCACAGGTCAACAGAATTAGAGAAACTATTCAAAAAATACTTCACAAAGACACTACTCTGGCTGAGAGACTAAAAACACTTTTCAGAGAACAGGGTATTACAATTGCTAGTTTAATTACTGCTCTGGGATTTATTATCAGTACTGTTGTGTTAGCTGTCTCCGGCAGTGGTGGTGGACCCGGTGGTTCAACACCGCCAGCCCCGGCACCACCAACCCCGGGTCCCCCACCACCAACTGACCCAAAAGATTTACAGTCATGGGTAAAAAAACAACTGTCTCACATATCAGACTTGCTAAAAAAATTGGCTCTGAAAGCAGTGGACGCGTTGCCTGGCATTATAGGCTCTGTTGTCAGCTGGTTGATTAGTACAGCGGCAAAGGTAGTTGGGTTTATGGCAGAGCATGTGTGGGTCTTTTTGGTTACAGTAGGAGGGTTGATGGTGGGTTATTTAATGAAACAGATAAAGAAGTAAAACCCCTAATCCTGTTAGACCTATTACCAATGCAGTTCTTTCTGACTCATGTGTGTCAGGGGTTGGTGTTGACTGTACTGGTTGTATGGGTGCCGGTGATGGGGCTTGGGCCGGGGCCAGGGCCGGGGGTGTTACCGTCTGTAATGATTTTAACGGCTGTACATGTGTGGTTGTGGCCCCTAAGTTTACAGATTGATTGAGACCTAGTTTTTGACCAACACCTGCAACAATGATTTCATTATTATAATTTGTTATTGTTCCCATTTGGAGTTGAAGGTCAGATGGTAACATGTATAACCCGATTCCAACTACAAAGTCAACTTTTGATCTGGCATATCTGAGTACGTCTTGGTAGCGTTGTATGCTTGATGGGAGATCAACTGATGAATTTACTGAATCTTCAAGATTTGCAAGAAACTGTTTTTGTGCTTCAAATTTGCCACTTCCATTCAAAATGTTTGATTTTGTTAGTGATTGTGCACCTAGTATACACCAGACATATGTTCTGATAGACTCATTTACGCGCTCAACTCCTGCTTGAGTAAACCCGTCAGATTTATCTAAAATAAATGTGGTCCAGGCGTTAGACTGCTTCTGCTCTATTGATCCTATCCAGACTTGTGATTTTGATGAGAATGAAGTGTACCCAGGGTAGTAATCTTGAGGGTATTGTCTGTGGCTCATAGCATAATACAATGTACCCATGCCGTTGTGATCATCAAGTTTTTGTGTAAAGTCATACTTGGGGCTGATGTTAAATTCATTACAGATGCGTTCAAACGCTTTCATATCCATGGGGTTGTTATAACCTGTTGAAACTGGATTCAGTGGGCAGTGGTGTATGAAGTTCTGACAGTATACGTCTAAGCTGGTAATAAACATGGAAACGATACACAGATCTAATCAGTTTGTTTGAGTGATTCAAATGGTCTGTAAAAGAAACACCACAGCCAGTAGTAGAACATAGTATAGCAAAGTTGAGTTGGTTTTGAAACATCTGTAGTGGACTTGAAGACCACTTTCTTGCAGTTGAGTCATCTGTTATTGGAGGGTTTAGGTAATGGTCAAACGGATTCGGTACTTTGACTTGAAATAGGTCTTGTACGCTTGCGTCAGACACAGCTATGTCAAGCTGATTTAGTTGAATTATTTTCTGTTCATAAGTAGGTGCGACATTGTATTTGGCATCCACATTAAATTGAAATGCGTTTGTAGTGGTAATGGTTGGTGATTTAAATTCCATCCTTTTTTATATGAGATAATAAAAATGTTTATTACCTTAACAAATCTTGACACAAGCAAACCAGTGTGGTTAACTAATGGGATTGATAATCGTGATGGTAGCAAGGCTGTAGCTATCCATGAAATGTTCTACACAGTAAAATGGTTTAATGTTACAAATGATACAGATTATTATATAGATGGATCTGTTGTTGCTAGTTTAAAGAGAGTTAATGTTTTACGAGCTGGGTATTATGACTTTTGTACTTTAGCTGAATGGCTACAAAATGAATTTAAAATTAAAGCAACTTTAAATCCGGCTAACTTACTTGTTACATTAGATTTTCCAAAAGGTAGTGAGTATTCATTATCATTAAGTCTTATAAAATTACTTGGGTTTATGGGTAATATAATTTCTTTTCCAGATGAAGATTGGACAAAATGGTTAAGTCCAGAAAGGCAACAACTACTAAAACCAAAAAAAGAAAAAATAATTGGAAGATATCCTGTTCATTTGTCAGTACACACAGTGCTAAATGTTTATTTGAAAGAACTAAACACATCTGAGAATGTTCACAATGGAAAGCCTTCAACTTTGTTGAGATGCTTACCTACTGGAACTGCTCCGTATTGTGAAAGTGTAGTTGTTAGATTTCCTAATTTGCAGTTTAAGAAATTAGGTTCTAGTTTCTTTGAGTCACTGAGTATATCTGTAACTAATCAGGATGACAAACCAGTTCTTATGCATGATTTTAGTGTTGTGTTGGAAATTAAATAATTTTATTTTTGTTTATAAAAAATGAGTGGTGGTCCAAAGTTGAGAATCATACCAGTTGCATGTCCAGTAACAGAATTGAAAGATTTGGCAGATGTACAGGATTTTGAGAAGGAGGGAGAAATTGGAGAAATATATGGTTTTGAACTTGATTCCTATGGCATGTACAAGAGGAAAGTAATTGTTGACATGAAAGATGGTGAAAAACAGATTCCTAAACTTGGTCAGCTACGTGATGTTACTGTACCTACTCCACCTGTAAATAATTCGCCCTACAACTTAATACATGTGGGAAATAAGTGGGTGGTTTCACCTGTACCTGTTCCACCACCCACAATTGACTGGGACATAAAGTTGGAATTTATTAGTCCTTATGTATACACTGATGACGAAGGCGCCTTAGTGTTTAGGAAGGTTGTTAACTCGGGGCCGCTTATTGTAAGTCTTGTTCCAAGCTTTGCCCCAGACAACAATAGCAGAGAAAAACTGAAAGTTGAAAATTATGAGAAACGGAGATATCTTCTTACAACTAGAAAGGGTAGATCAGATACTTCTGTTGTGTTTATGCCAGCAAGCTTAGTCATGGCTAGAGAAGTGACAATAGTATTTGAAATTATCATGAAATCTGTTGCTACTGCTAAAGAGGCTCAAATTGCACAAGGAATTAAACTTACATGGGATGAAACAGTAACAGAATCATCAAAGGTCTTTATTGCTATTACAAAAAATAATGATGTTATTAATGTTTCGAGCAGTGTTCCAGCTGTCAAGGTGGTGGTTGACAAAACAACTTTTGTTCGTCTAACTTACATAAACCTTGAACACATTGATCTTGTTGCATTTTATTATGCCAGCAAATTGTATACTTTTGAAGAGTTGAAAAATGTAATTGCTGATTAAATAAAAAAAAATATTTGTCAATAAAAAAAATGGTAAACTTCTATCCGCAACTACCAACGCTTGATCCGACTGAAACAAATGTGACGACTAAAACAACACTTGCGCCTGATCCACATATGCCAATTGCTTCAGATAAAACATTACAGACAGATGCATTCAGATTAATAAATATTACAGAAGCTTTGAAATATTTGGAGAATGAGGAGGCTAAGTACTCACGGTGCAAAAGGAGGTATAAGTCAGTATTTAATTCTGTTCAAAACACTTCTATGGCTATTGGTGCAGTTTCAGCTTCATGTTCTGTAGGGGGTATCGTTCTGTTCGCCACAGGAATTGGGAGTTTGGCTGGAATAGCAGTTGAGGCTGTTAGCGTTGCTACATGCCTGGCTTGCTTTGGTTTGGAGGCCTTGAACAAGAGGTTTCACACAAAATTACAGAAACATGAAGCATTGAGTACGCTTGCTGGTGCAAAGCTGAGCAGTATGAAACTTATTATCAGTAAGGCATTAAACGATAATTTTATTGATGACGAAGAATTTAAGAGAGTCCAGGATGATTTAAATAATTACAAGAAACAAAAATCTGAAATACAGAATAAGATGCGTAGTCAATCTCCCGTAAATGTTGAAGAACTGAAGGCTAGTTTTTTAGCAGAGGGAAAAAAGATAGGGGTACAGGAAACCACAGAAAAACTACACAATCTTTTAAACAAATAAAAATCAGATTTGGTAATCGTTTATTAATGTCATACACTTCACAGAAAAATGCCATGCCACTTACAACACTTGTGCCTGATTATTTAACCCCATCTGCACCACCACCAGAGTACTACTGAGAAAAAAAAGTTTTTTTATTGTCCTTGTATCTTGTCAAATCTGACCGAGTAAGTTGTGACTTAAGTCAAGTTGTTGTAAGAACTTAGGGTAAGTACTTGTAAGAACTTAGGGTAAGTACTTGTAAGAACTTAGGGTAAGTAAATAATAAGTTCTTATGGCAACACACTTAAAGGTTACCTCTGCAGGTTCCTAAAAGTTAGTTGCAACTTGTTAATAAGTATTAAGTTTCACTTGGCATCACTTGATCAGGTTCATGATTAGGTTTTTATAGAGACAATAGTTATAGAGAAAGATAATAGGAGACCCGTAAGATAATCAGATCAATAAGGCCGCATCAGTCATACTCATCACTTTTAAAAAATCAAAGGGTTGATTCAGAATTAACGGGGGTAAAATTGGGGTCAAAATTTTGATATTAAAAATGGCGTAAATTAATGACTGATGCGGCTCTATTGAATTCATTGTCTTACGGGTCTCCTATTATCTTTCTCTGCGTGGGCTATTGTAAGTTGGCTTAGTTGCCACTGATACATGATGTATTTCTCATATTCAGCATGCACTCTTCTTTTCCTGAAACCACAGGCTTAGGAACAGGAGAAATATGAGTGACAAAAACTTATAATATTATGTTTGTATATAAAAATATTCTATTGCGAGTCTTACTGTGTATTGTTATATTGTTCCATATCATAACACTCAAATGTGCTTCTATTTTGTGACTAAGCCATTTTTAGAAAGCCACATGCACACATGTGTATTTATTTCTTTTTCATTTTCCCCATTACTGTGTTTATGCTTTTTTTCTGGACAGCAGGGCTGCCACAAGGTCAGGTGACATGGAACTGGTGAATGCACAGACTGGCATCGAGTTTCTGAAGACAGCAAGACCTGTCCGATAAGTTGTCACCGACAGAGTTCTACTGTAATCTCCTGCTACTTTCAGGTAATGATGATCAGTTTGGTGGCATTTGATTTTGAAGTATGGTACACCTTCTTGATTTCACAAAATCATTTTTGCTTGTAAAAGTCCAATCACAGCACACATAAAGTAGCATATAGTGTCATGGAAATATTGCTGTCACAATACTGTAAGTTATGATTTACATATGTGACTGCTTCCTCCACACTGTAAGTATATTTACAAGTTGACAGTAAACATAATTATCATGGTGCCATGGTGTTTTTTTCTCCCAAGTCTTCATAACAGCTAGTGCTAGCTACCTGTCAGTTTGCCACTCTGTAATGCATGTATCTTTTATTCCAGTATCAAATAGATTTGTATATTATTGGATCATTACCTTCATGTGTTGCACAAAGGCAAGCAAATTGCATGAAGTTGAGTTGAGCTGTGTGTTTACATGGAGGATATATCCTTGAGTGTATGCAAAACAAAAACACATGACGCTGTTCTGTCATCGAAACAACCTACTCAGTATAAACTGCTGCTCGTGTATTTTCACTTTTGTGCTTTTGTCAGTTTGAGGTTTTGCTTTATCTATTCATTGGCCATCTGTTTTCAGTTTCTTTGCTGCTGCCAAAGGCTAAACACCACTTGAAACAATGGATAAAGCCTGTTATCAAGCATCACCACACATTACGAGCTTCCTTGCCAGGCACAATCAAGGTATCATGTCTTATTTACGCACTTATTTTGACTTAGAGTTTAGATATGTTTCAGTCTCATCATTGAGTGTTAGTCAAGGGGATGTATCTATGTGGTTGAAATGGCCCAAAAAAACTTCAATTGGCTACGAAGGCTACACAATGCACAACATACTTACCATCCTTGACTTAGTTCAACCACCAAGATTGCAAGCAGTATACCAAGACTAGCAACAGGCACTCTGTGGCATACCAGGTAGCAGAACAGAAATATGCATGCATATAGTATGTTACACACGTGTGCAATTTCTGTTACAAGTGCAGTATTGTACATGTCATTTTCAGTATCATTACAGTACATGTATTTGTATAAATATACTATTTAGGATTGTGACACTGACCATGCAAACTAATTTTTTGTTATGGCAAGTCGGGTGCCGAATTCCTGTTTGTGTGCACTGTTCACAGTATGTAGTTATGACAAGGATGGAAAATGAAAGCAGAAAGCAGACATGTATGCGATTTATGAAGAAGAATGTCCAAATGTATTGAAAACAAAGAATGTCCAACACTTTTCTTTTACATTCAACTTTAATACTTTCTTGTGTAGAGAGTACAAAGTGCACAATATGGAGTATCATTACATGCATGTGTTTATTTATTCATGTCCCAACTACTTGTACAAACAGATGTAAACAATCTCCACACCCATGACAGAAAGTAAATTTTAAATGTAAATGAAAATGTTCTTTTCATTCTGTTTTTTTCTCATAAAGGAATGCTCTGTGGCCGTGTATCCCCAATGCCTCACTGATGGAAAGCTCTGCAGTTTGTTACAGTATCTACGCAGTACAGATGATAGAGTGAGCGACGAGTGGATGTGGTTTTTCAGCAGAAGCAAAGACTTGGAGGTTGGTTGCACACATACACAACCAGATAGTGCCCTCAGGTAGTTTAGATTGGGGCTTGGAAACCGCCATCTGATTATGGCCACCTGACAAGAGCGACAGTGTTTTCTGTTGCCAGGCCCCATATGGCTCTCATGCCACAACTGAAAAAAATCTGTATGCAGTGTTGGTAATTTTTGAATGCCATTATAATGTGGGATTTTTATTTGCAAATGTGCTGCTATAAATTTTGATGCTGCAAAATTTGACTTTGTTCTGCTTCTTACAAATATTTAGAAAAGTTGGTTCTTCTGTTAACTCGATCAGCTTGATCAAATTCAGTAGTTCTTGTTGTCCATTATTATTAGACAATTCCCACACAAACAGTAGGCCGGATTGTCTTCACTGGTGATGCACTGATAAGGTGTCACCTCTACTCCCACATACGATATGGTCACCAGGGGCTGCTCATCGGTTGAGTGCGTCTTTTAGTCTCCCCCAGGGAAAATTTGGCTATGTTGGCCTGAAAACATATTCATATAATATCATGTTACCAAGCAGCATTGCAAACTATTTACGGTTGTTTTCATGATGAGTAGATTATACTGGCATATACCTGGTAGCCAAGTAAACTCCTCTAGAACAGTGTTTGCAGTATATCTTTACATGTACTGACCTTTGCTTCTTGTCTTGCAGCTGCCTTCTGAGAGCAAATTGGGGCACTCTGCACTTGCATCAGGCATTTTGCTGTTCCAAAGTTTCTCTGTAACGTTGCTGCTAACGCCCCTGCAGTTTGGTGACATGTTTGACACTGGCCAGTCTTTTGTCTCTTCACTGGTTGGACCTGTCCATGAAGGCTGTCTGTCTGCTGTGGAGTCATGGCAATATTAGCATTTTGGTGGATAGCAAAATTTAGCATATATATATATATATATATATATATATATATATATATATATATATGCCTGCATGTGTACCCATGCGAGTGAAATGTGACACTGTCAGTGTCCATACAGTGAAAATCTTGCTTTTCACACACCACGGACGCACTGGTGTTTGTCAGCTGGAACTGGCAGCAGCGCCAACATGTAAACTGAGCAGTCACCATGATACAAACTGTTTCTCAACTTCCTAACTGCCCCCCCACCTCACCCCACCCCTCCATACTCCCCCCCCCCCCCCCCCCACCCCTCATTTCACCCCCACTTACCAAAACACAGAGACCAAGTTTGAAAGACAGCATCATAAGCAAAATATACCATGCATATGATTCAGTGACATCACTGAAATTGTTTCTTTATAATTAAAATGGTTGTCTCTGTTCTGTTTGTGTTTTTGCCTCATGTATCATTACAATTATATATAGTGCTGGAAGTAAAAGTGTACATGTATGTTGTTCTGTAGAGAAGAACCCTATGCAGAAAGAAAGTCGCTTAGAAATGACAGTTACAACATAATTTTTTTACTAGATAATATGAATAAAATTGTGTTGTAGCTGTCTTTTCAAAGCGTCTTTCTTTCTTCGTTAAGTTCTTCTCTGCATTACACACGCTTCGCAGTCACCATTTTAGTCTGGACATGTGGTTCTGTAGGATACATAAACTACTTGGTCTTGTTGAGAATGGACGTACTCATTTCATTAAAAAATCAACTGTATTTTACTATATCATCATGGTCATTGTGCTTTTATTTATGTATGCACTTATTGATGTACTTGACAATTTTGGTGAACTCATAAGAGAAGCCTCACAATGAAAGGCATTTTTGACAGTTTTACTCAGTACAGACATAAACAAATAAGCCATATGTTGAAGTGTATTTGAAAACAATGTTTTTGTCACAAAATAAAGATCAAGTAAGATATATCTCTTGCTGTTGTGAACTGATATATTTCCTTGATATTTATTTTTGCGGGTTGAGTCATTTCAGTTTTCTGATAGAGAACATTGTTATATGAAGTGATCAAAAACAAATCCCACATGGTTTTCTGTCAGTGCAAACATAGATAAACTATGAATCAAATATATTGTGGTTAGAATACCAATTACATATATCTGTTTACTAACATTTATTTTGTATCTCATAACCATAGCATGAGATGAAAGAAGCCTAATGCTCCAGCCAAAAGGGTGAATGATGCGAGCTTGCTTTCATCTGCCTCCTATAATCAATCATGGGGGGGGGGGGGGGGGGGGGGAGAGTTCGCCCAACCCCCCAAAATGGGAAAATTAGATAACATTTAAGTATTTTGGATCGGGGGCATAAAAAATAATTATATGGTCTTTTTAAAAAAAAAAGGTATAGATTATTGGTATGGCGAAGGCTGGACCCATTTGTTGCAACCCTGTATCTAATTATTTTGAAACTTGCCTCTCGTTTGTTTGTGCACCCTTTAGCTTGCAGTTAGTGTATGGTTGGTTGCTGTCAGGCACTTGCATGAGGTACGCATTGGGCAGGGTGCATTGCATGTGCATAAACAGCAGTTGGTCTGGGGAGAAAATATTATCACTGAACTCAGCAAGTTTGCAGACAGTAATTATCTTTTGTGATACAAAAAAAACAACAACAAACCAACAACAACAACAAAAACAAGATGAGAAGTAATCGACAAAGCAAATATTACCTAGTGCTTAGATTCTTATTATGTAATCAAATTTTATGTCCGTGTAACACACACGAACAGGCACAATCACATAAATGGGTGACAGTCTTCAGTCCTAGAAACTGATTCAGCTTTTCAAAATCCCGGAGAGCTGAATTTCAGCTGTTTGGTTCAGACAGAACAGGCCTTCAGCCAGCCTGTTCCAAATGCAACAGGCATAAATTCTCATGAGCCCCTGCATCCGCAGGGGCTCATGAGAATGTATGTCTCTTGCTGGCCATGGATTTATGGGGCATATTTATGGACCGTTTTCATTCATTTCATATTGTCGCAGAGTCACCCATGCACATCACATCGTTGCATGATCGCCTGTAAATGATCTCCCAGGCTTTTGTGAAAAATAAAATCGTTTTGAGGTGGGCATTTCCGCGTTGCTTAGCACGGGAGTGCTGTCCCCTACAACAACATTATTTAGTAGCTTCCCTTGGTAAAAATGGCGACTACCATGAGGGACTTGTTCGCAAACGCTTTCGAGGAAACATTGTTTTGGATAAATGCGAGGACATACGAAATGAGAAGACCACGCTATAGCATGTTTGACGTACCGTCATCATTCCCTGCGCCGTTTTTGGACGCTGTGGACGTCACTCAGTCGCTCGGTGTTTCCCGGTACAGAAGTGAAAGTTGGATACTTTCGTCGTTGTTGCACGAGAATTGTGGATGTTACCGTGTACGGACAGATGCAACTGGAAGTGACCTTTGGCAGCTGAGTGGCGTATACCTGTTTGCGTGAACTGTGACAGCCGTCAAGGACGTCTGACACTCTACATCAGCTATAGTAACGTGAGTGTTCGGGGATCCCATCTGACGAGGCTCTGTTAGGGTTGCACTTTGTGTATCAGGTAGGGACTTCGAATTTTTTTTTCGCTGTCCTCTACTGACTAATTGCTGAACCAGGACCTTTAATCCTCTGACAACTAAAGTAACAAGAAAAAAATTACGTCCTATCTAGTTACGCCAACCGTCTTCGCTGCTGAACGTACATTTGGCGCGAAGCGCCGTATGTACATATACTAATGGTCAAAACTTAAGGGCCACTTTTTATCGCAGACGCACCGACAACACCACACAAATAATGTAACAATACCTGAAGTCAGTACTTTGCTAATTTATTCAATAACGATTTCATTTAAGTTTTGCGTAAATCGAGCGATTGTAACAACAGCAGTAAGTTGGAATGTTCACCCACCCCTCATTTGAAAAGTCACACAAGACTGGTCCAGTCAGTAACGTGTGTACCCACCGTTTGTAGCCAAGCATTCAATGCAGATTTGACGCATAGAGTTCACCAGGGTTCGGAGAACATGTTGTGGGAGCGCTTCCGACTCTTGATGCAAGAACTGAGTCAGCTGGGGGACGCCTTGAGGTGGGGGGTTGTAGCTGACTACACGTTGCCCCAGCACGTCCCAGAGGTGCTCGATGGGAGCCAGATCAGGTGAACGAGCTTTCCACTCCATCCGCATGATGCCCCGTTGCTCAAGGTACTCATCCACCACACGGGCGCGATGAGGTCGAGCGTTGTCGTCCTGCAGAACAGCATTGTCGCCTATGGCTTGGAGGGCTGGCTGGATGAGGGGCTGCACAATCTCGTCCCGATAGCGCAGTCCAGTCAGGGTGCCTCTGATGACGTGGAGGGGGGTCCTGCCTTCCCTGCTGAAGTCTGCCCAGACCATGACTGAGCCTCCTCCGTAGCGATCCACCTCTTGGACGCATCCATCCGTGGATCGCTCACCCTGGCGTCTCTAGACCCTCACCCTGCCGTCGTTGAAGGACACAGTGAACCGTGACTCTTCAGTAAACAGAACCTGAGTCCACTGGAGTCTGTTCCACCTTACATGTTGACGACACCAGACAACCCGGGCTCTGCGATGAGTTGGAGTGAGGGGAATTCTCACTGCTGCTCTGCATGAAGCCAGGCCAATTTCGCGCAGACGTCGGCAGACTGTGCTTTTGCTGACGTTATCGTTTGCAGCTTGCATCAGTTAACGTCGCAGAGAGGTTGACGTGACGGTTCGGTCGCGCAGAGCCGCCACACAGAGGTATCTGTCCTCCCTTCTGCTGGTGCAGCGCGGGTGTCCTGAGCAGGGTCGTCGTTCTGCCCTTCCAGTTTCTTGGAATCGTGCCAGCAGCCTCTGGATCACTGGATAGGACACCCCAAGACGTCTCCCAACTTCAAGTCCGGAAATTCCATCCTGCAGCCATGCTAGCGCCCGGCCTTGATCTACTGGCGTCGTGGTGTCATGGTTAGGAAAGTGACAATTATGCCCCTACTGTAACGGTATTTGTAGCGAAACAGAAGTGCTCAGTGTTCACGACTGACCCCTTTAGCAGGTGCATCACGACTTTACCGAGTTTTTCTACCTGCCTGCCTTTGGTACGCTTGCCAATATCGCACAGCTTTTCACAAAAACTGACGATGTTTCATCCGCTGCTCTCTCTCTCTCTCTCTCTCTCTCTCTCTCTCTCTCTCTCTCTCTCTCTCTCTCTCTCTCTCTCTCTCTCTCTCTCTCTCTCTCTCTCTCTCTCCTCTCTCTCTCTCTCTCTCTCTCTCTCTCTCTCTCTCTCTCTCTCTTACCCCGATCTTTTCTCCTTCCTCTAAAAAATTAGCCTTTAGTTCTTCAACATTCACGGGTTGACTACGCATCTTATTCTGAATTTCAGACTTCTGTTGTTTGTAATTGCTCAAATCATCTTGCACTCTCTTAAATTCATCGTCGTCAATTTTATTGTCCTCTAAAGCTTTACTGATAATAAACCCCACCCGGGTCTGCCCTGGGAGACTTGGGTGGGGTTAGGTATTTTTTAGTTCCCAGGGTCACCCTGGTCAGCCCCACAGGGTGGGTTTTTCTCTCTATTCTGGGGCATGTGTTTCTGTCTACCCTTTGTCCATTCACCTGTTTTTGCCTTTTTAAAACTCTCCCTACTGTCTGCACTGCCTGTAGCTCTTGATATTGGATGTGTGTTGCTAAATGGTCTTAGCTTTATTTAGACCTCATGTTGTAGGTTTATTTTAACGTATTTGACCGGCTGGCGACATACATTCAATTTTCTGTTTAGTTTTTTTTTCACAAGCAGTGCAGGCACGTCCTGAGAAAGCCTTGTTGCTGTCGGGACGTTAAGCAATGTACAATCAATTTACTGATAATAAGTTTTATACTACTCAGCTTTGCACCAGCAAGAGTACTCAATGCTTCATGTTTCTGCAACTTTGTATGAAATCTTTTGTTAAGGGCTTCCAAACCAAAGCATGCCAGACCTGCCCCAACGCCAACACCTTCAATAGCAATTCCTATGACACTCCCCACTCCCGTGACAAACAGTGCAATACCGCCAGCAGATAAACCAGCTGAAACCACACCCACAGCCATTGATGTGTTTTGCACAGAATTGAAAACTGTGCTATACCGTCTTTTGCACCTAGAGTATTTTGCCTCTTCACCTTCCAAATACTTTAACGCGTCTGTAATATTTATTAATCGGAATGAGTCTGCCTGTAATCTTTCATCAGGCACAATTGGCTCAGTCGGTAGTTGCGGATACAAGTTTACCATTTTTTATGGCAAATATTTTTTTTATTTAATCAGTAATTACATTTTGTAACTCTTCAAAGCTATACAATTTGCTAGCATAATAAAACGAAAGAAGATCTATGTGTTCTAAGTTAATGTAACTTAGATGAACTAGAGTTGATTTATCGACCACTACTTTAACAGCTGGGATACTGCTCAATACTTCTACATCTGTGCCTTTTCCAATAGCAATAAAGACCTTTGCCGACTCTTCTACTGAGTCATCCCACGTAAGTGTGATTCCCTGTGTGATATTTGCTTCTTTGGCAGCATCCAAAGATCTCATGATAATTTCAAAAACTAGTGTCGCTTCTCTATCTATGGTAAAATTAGCTGGCACAAACACAACAGAAGTATCTGATCCACCCTTTCTATTTGTAAGAAGATACCTCCGTTTTTCATACTCTTGCACTTTTAGTTTATCTCTGCTATTGTTTTCTTCGGAAAAGCTCGGAACAAGACTCACATGCAACGGCCCAGAGTTAACAACTCTCCTAAATACTAAGGCTCCTTCATCAGTATATACATAAGGACTAATAAATTCAAACTTTATGTCCCAGTCAATTGTGGGTGCAAGCGCAAGCGGTGTAGGTGCATGAACAACTACCCACTTATTGCCAAGATGATTTAAGTTGTAGAGTGCATTATTTACAAGAGTAGGTGGAAGTGGTACAGTAACATCGTGAAGCTGATTAAGTTTAGGATACCGTCTTTCTGCATCATCTTTCACGTCATCGATTACTTTCCGCTTGTACAATCCATAGGAATCAAGTTCAAGACCATACACTTCTCCCACCTCTCCTTCATTATCAAATCCCTGCACATCAGCCAAATCTTTCAACTCTGTTACCGGACACACAACTGGAATAATTCTCAGTTTTGGATCGCCACTCATTTTTTATTCAGCAAAAATAAAATTTATTTTACTTCCAAGACAACACAAAAATCGCATCAGAACTGGTTTGCCATCCTAATTAGTTACAGATATACATAGTGATTCAAAGAAGCTGGAACCTAATTTCTTAAACTGCAAATTAGGAAATCTAACAACTGCACTTTCGCTATAAGGAGTAGTTCCAGTCGGCACACATTTTAACAAAGTTGAAGGCTTTCCATTGTCTACATTTTCAGTCATGTTTAGTTCTTTCAAATAAACATTTAGAACTGTATGTACTGCCAAATAAACAGGAAATCTTACAGTTATTTTATTTATATTTGTCGACTTTTTCCAATCCCAAAGCAGGTTCAGTATATATACCTGTAAAACCAAGTAAATATGCAAGTCTGTCTGAAATTACAGGCTGACTACTTTCTGGAAATTCTAAAGTAACAAGTAAGTTAGCCGGATTTAAAGTTGCCTAAATATTAAATTCACTTTGAAACCAGTTAGCTATAGTACAAAAGTCATAATATCCAGCTGGTAAATATTGACTATTAGTGTCTGAACGTACATAATAACTTGTATCATCTGTTACATTAAACCACTTTACTGTGTAGAACATTTCATGGATAGCTACAACCTTGTTACCATCTCGATTATCAATCCCATTAGTTAACCATACTGGTTTGCTTGTGTCAAGATTTGTTAAGGTAATAAACATTTTTATTATCTCATAAAAAAGAAGCACAATGGAATTTAAATCACCAACAATTGTTAATACAAACGCGTTTCAATTTAACGTAGATGCCAAATACAATGTTCCACTGACTTATGACCAGAAAATAATTCAACTAAATCAGCTCGATATAGCTGTGTTGGACGCAAGTGAAGAAGATTTATTTCGAGTAAAAGTACCCAACCCTTATGATCAATACATAAACCCTCCAATAACAGATGATGCTACTGCAATAAAGTGGTCCTCAAGTCCACTACAGATGTTTCAAAACCAGCTTAACTTTGCTATACTGTGTTCAACTACGGGCTGCTGTGTTTCTTTACAGACCATTTGAATCACTCAAACAAACTGATTAGGTCCGTGCATCGTTTTCACACGTATTACAGCTTAGAAGAATACTGTCAGAACTCCATGCCCCACTGCCCACTGAATCCAGTTTCAACAGGTATAACAACCCCATGGATATGAAAGCATTTGAACACATCTGTAATGAATTTAACATCAGCTCCAAGTATGACTTTACACAAAAACTTGATGAACACCACGGAATGGGAACATTGTATTATGCTATGAGTCACAGACAATACCCCAAAGATTACTACCCTGGTTACACCTCATTCTCATCAAAATCACAAGTCTGGTTAGGCTCAATAGAACAGAAACAGTCTAATGCCTGGACCATATTTGTCTTAGACAGAAGTGACGGGTTTACTCAAGCAGGAGTCGAAAGAATACATGAATCTATCAGAACGTATGTGTGGTGTATACTAGGAGCACAAGCTCAAACAAAATCAAACATCTTCAATGGGAGTGGCAAATTTGAAGCACAAAAACAATTTCTTGCAAACAAGTAAGACTCAATAAATTAAGTAGTAGATCTCCCATCAACCATACAACACTACCAAGATGTTCCCAGATATGCCAGATCAAAAGTTGACTTTGTAGTTCGCATTGGGTTATACAACTCCAAATGGAGACAATAAAAAAATATAATAATGAAATAATTGTTGCAGGACATGATCAGAAATTAGAACTCAATCAATCTGTAAATTTGGGTTCAATAACCACTCATCTACGGTCACTAAAAACATTAATAACACAGCTTGCGCTAGTAATGCCAGTCACGCCATGACCTGTACAGACAGTAACAGCCCTGACCCCGGCTCCTGTCCCTCCGGTAAACACACATGAGTCAGAGAGAACTGCATTGGAAGTAGGCCTTACTGGATTAGTGTTATTACTTCTTTACCTGTTTCATTAAATATTCTGCTATTAATCATCCTACTGTTACCAAAAAGACCCACACATGCTCCGCCATAAACCCTACTACCTTTCCTGCAGTACTGATCAACCAACTGATAACACTCCCTATTACGCCAGGCAAAGCATCCATTGCTTACACAGCCAATTTCTTAAGCAAGTCTAAAATATGTGACAACTGTTTTTTTTTTTTTTTTACCCATGATTGCAAGTCTTTTGGGTCTGACGGAGCCGGGGCTGGAGGCGGAGGCTACCGCCAGGTCCCCCAGAGACAGCCATTACAACAGTACTGATAATAATTCCAAGAGCAGTAATTAAACTTGCAATTGTGATACCATGCTCTCTGAAAAGTGTTTTCAATCTCTCAGCCAAAGTTGTGTCTTAGTGAAGTATTTTCTGAATAGTTTCTCTAATCCTGTTGACCTTTTTTTTCAGTTTTTCTTTCCCTATTTCAACTACTTCTAGCCACGCTGATCTTTCTGCCTGCAAATCCTTTAATCTGTGTTGTATTCTTTCTTTTATTTCTGTGTCATAATTCTCGTCTGCTTTATCTAGTTTTTCTTTCTTTCTATTTCTATGTGATTATCAAGCTCACCTGGTTTGGCTACATTATTCACCAGCTCACCTCTGATTGTCTGCAGTGATTTATCCAGCCCCATTATCTCTCACATGGGTAATAATAATAATAATAATAATAATAATACCGTTATTGGTATAGGCGCTTTTTCTCAATTTTGGGGAAATTGACTCAAAGCGCCGCGAACTGAAACCCAACACACACACTCACTTAACAGACATGGTAAAGGAGAGTCATCTATTGTTTTCATAGCCTCATTTATTTGACCTTCTGTAAATGAGGTTTCTTGTATTACCTTGTTTGCTATTTCTGGCAGGCTTTTTACTTCTGTCATTTCAATTTCTTGTTCCGTTGGCAGCCTTGTTTGCACGTCATGAAGAGTAGTAACAATTCGAGGTGGCGCAAGTGGTACATGGGACCCCCAATACCCAGGTACCTTGCCAACCCAGTATTACCACCGACTTCACCTTTAATTGTACTTAAAGCTCTAAACTTAGCAGGGTTTTTCTTATGGGTAAGATACACTTTCCCTCTGTCTGTATTTACAAATAAGTGACCTTTATCATACGAAAAACTGATTAGGATCTATTACATCTGAGTGAGCACCAACACTATCATAAAATGAGTTTACTTTGCTTTGTAAAAGTTCCTGTTGCAAACTAGAAGTATTTCTTGTACCAGTCATATCTGTTGTATTATCAAAGTCATACATGTCATCCATTTCAATATCATGGTCAAATCATCCCACTGCCATCATTTTTATTAATTAATTTTTTTTTTATTTTTGCATAATAAAATGTCCTATGGATCGAAGTTAGACCCAAACAGAAAACTACGTGAACCTCTAGGTGTTAAGGGCATTAGGCAATCAATTGCCATCACAAACAACACCATAGATCAAAACCAAACTCATACTGTCAAGTTTCCAAACCTAGGGCCCAGTGATGTTATTGTTCCTGGTACTGCACGGCTTGCTTTTAATATCGAACTTTTATCAGAATCAGATGCAAACAGAACACTAGTTGACAACCTTGGCAGAGCAATTATTAGAACTATTAAAGATAAACTTGAAGGCCAGGAAGTGTTTAGTCTTGATGATGCTGATGTATTTTACTGCTACAAAGATCTTTGGCTAACTTGAGAAGAAAGAGAGGAGCGTGTTTACCAAGGCATACAGTCTAATAATGTTGCCAAACTCAGAATCAATGCAATAGATAAATCAACAGCAGCAATTGAGAATGTTATTATGGCAGAAACATATGGAACCAGATTTTACATTCCACTTGAATTCATTTGCCTTATACCAAGGAGCACTAAATGACCGTCTAAGCTTTGAACTAACTTTTAATGACTACTCCAAAGTTATAAAACAATGGATCTCAATGCAACATATAAGATCTCTAACATCTCTTTGGAATATGAAATTGTCACACATGCTCATCTAGCTACTCTCATTCAAAATCAGTACCAGTCAAGACTGCCGATTTATTATGACCGTGTGATAAGACACAGTTTAATGCACAAAGACAAAAGCGATCCAATGTGGAATATCAACTTGAACATGTCTGCTAGGTTACTGAAAGGCATTCTTATGTTGTTTGTTGAACCAGGAAGCCCATACAAAAGGGATTCAGAAAAATTCTACAATCCAAAGATTACTCATTTATCCTGTACATTCGAAGGGCATCCTAATCAAGTCTATGCATCAGGTATACAGCCTTACCAGCACTATGATGAGATCACAAAGTATTTTGCAGGTGGAAGACTTAGAGAAAAACCAGCAAACATGGCATGCAAAGATCTACATCTGTATGACGTAAGAATTGGTCAATACCTGATGAATAAGTAGTCACTTTGGCTAGACCTGCATAGTACAGATGACGATTACCAATATGGGTCAGGTCATACTGTCGAAAACGGCAGTGACGGCATCACAATCCAAATCCAAAAAAAGACTGAAACCGCAGGAGCAATAAATATATATTTGTATCTGATTTATGACGCTCAGCTGAATATTCAAGAAAGCAGACTAAGTAGTCACGTGTATTAAAATTATATTGTGTTTTAAAATGAACTTGCTGACACTTGACCCACACTGTCGTTTGTTTTGTGGTGCCACAGGCTGTTGGAAAACTGAATTTGTTCTTGATCTCTTACAAACAAGATACATCTGTCATTTCGAAAACATTGTGATATATTGTCCAACGATCAGACACAACAAAGCTTATCACAACCATTTATTTATTTGGACTGATCATAACATTTATTTAGTGGACCCTGAGAAAAAATCTTAACAACATCTTAAAAATCTTAATAGCGCATTTGCCTTATTACCAAGGAGCACTAAATGACTGTCTAAGCTTTGAACTAACTTTTAATGACTACTCCAAAGTTATAAAATCAACGGATCTCAATGCAACATCTCTTTGGAATATGAAATTGTCACATGCTCATCTAGCTTCTCTCATTCAAAATCAGTACCAGTCAAGACTGCCGATTTATTATGACACAACAAAGCTTATCACAGCCATTTATTTATTTGGACTGATCATAACATTTATTTAGTAGACCCTGAGAAAAAATTGAATGACTACCTGCAGTATTTTTACAAGCAATTTCAAGGACAGCCAACTTTGTTTATTGCTGATGACTGCTCTGCAGAGAAGGATATTGTTAAAAAGAGAAACACTCTAGCAGAACTTGCCTTCTGTGGCAGAGACGCAAACATCAGTGTATGGATTCTCACTCAAAAATATAATGCTGTATTAAAAGATTTTCGAGAGCAACTAAAGTTTATCTGTTTGTTTTACTGCAAGGATCATGACAGCTTTGAAGACTGTCTCAGAGAAAACGATGTCATACCCAGCATGCATGAACGAGACGACGTAAAAAACAAACTAAATCGACTAAGCATCTAAAGCTTATCTTAAAAACAGATCAGCCTACAGGGTATGGATTAGTAAATTAATTTATATTTTTTGTTTTGGGGCAATAAAAATGACAGACGGACAAACAAAGCAAAATTGGCCTATTGGTCAAATCATTGATATTACATACTACTTTTAAAATATTATGTAAACCAGCTTAAAAAAGAGCCACCTGCAAATTTATTTTTTACACCGGCAACACTGTACATGGCAGATAATATAACTTTGGGTGCCAATCAACCATTTAGACCATCAATAATTTTTAAAAATCTGACAAAAACTTTTAGTGTTAATAATTATTACAGTGGCTGGTTTGAGGCAGTGTGTAATGATATAGTGAAAGAAATAAATCAACTAAATTTGTATTTTACCAGTGTTACAGTTAATAAAATGGTAATACACATGCAGCGCTAACGGAGTCAGTGGCGCCTAAGGTAATATATTGTTTGAATTATTATTTTGTCTGTCTGGTATTACACAAGTGGTAATTTTTTCTATTTATAATTTTGTCGGACAAATAAAAATGATGGACAATGCCCAAAGCACTCAAAGCCCTCCAAGCTTACGAAACATGAAACATGTTTCACACAACAGACTTGCCTATATCAAACACTTACAATGTTTATGATTCAATAGAAAACTCTTCTTCTGTCAAACAAGATAATTTTCTTTCAGGTAGTGTAAAGATTCAGCTTGTTGCTAAAATAGAATTCAGCAGGGTAGACGGTGAAGTGATTGTATTGTATATCTCGACAAGACAACACACAGTCAATTCAAAAGAGGAATTGGAGAAAGTGTTTAAAAACAAACTGTTGCCAGACTTCCTAGAAGCAATTGACAAAGCAAGAATGAAGGGGTCTGGTTGGCATGAAGTACAACTAAAGCAGTCAAGATATCATCCTATTTTAGGCAAATCATGGTTGCCACTACCAAATGAGGTTGCAAACAAAAAGGCAGTTGAGGAGACTTTTTCCTAGGATAGTGTAACCTACTGCTAGGCCACTTATTATGACAGAGTGATAGAGAAGGTTCATTAAGTTTTTTGTGTCACTTATTTTCTTATGCCACAAAATAAAATTATTATTTTTATTTACTGCATAAAAAATGGATCAAAAGGTTTTGGCATTGCTGGTAATGTGGCGACTTCTAGTTTTGTTTTTGGAGTGCCTGATTTTTTGGACACTATTCGAGTTTGTGGTCTGTATTTTTTGTATAATTGGTAACCTACATAACCAAATCCAACAACAAATCCGCCAACTATATATTTTGTCATATCAGATTTAGACTCGGTTGTTAGTCTCTCGCTTTGTTGAGGGGGTGAGGGTGTTGGTAGTGACACCAATGTCAGGGCCGGGGCTGTTGATGGCGGGTCAGTTACATGATTTGTTTGTGCTAAGGCCTGAAGTTGCAATTGTTTTTGTCTATTATATTTGGCTAATCTTTTTCCCGCCTCAACTCTGCCAGGGTTTTTCGGTTTAGTTATCATTTGAATCTGAGTTGAGACAGGGCTTGGTTGTGGGGTCGTCTGATTCTCGTCCATCATTTTCTTCTGCTTTAAAATTTATTTTATCAAAATCAACATTATTTGCTGTAACGAGAAGAGTTATTAAAGGAGCCAGGTAATTGCCAAACTTGTAAAACATAAGGCATGCTAATTTGCTGATCAAAATTGAAATGACTGGATTTGATTCCAAATCGCTACATAGACTGTCTTTATCGACAGGCAAGAATTGACTAACAGCCTTTGTATAAAGAGACACGAGAGACCGACTCAAATCACGGGTCATTAGCGAACCACTGTGGTTGTCATACTTAGTGTGTAGCTTGATTATCTCCTCTGCGGAAAGGGATTCAAGGTCTTCTGTGGTATAAGATTTTCCGAGGTAAGCTTTTGATTTTTCAGAAACAATTACCGAGAGTAAACGTTCTTTTTTCAAGCTTATGTATTTGTTCTCTAACGAGTTTATTTCGCTCAACAGAAGAAGTTCGTCCTGATTCATTTTATAATGGAAAATAAAAAGTGAAACAAAATTCTTGCACTTATCTTTGGGTAGGCTGTTTTGGTTTAGCATAAATCCTCTTTCACAAGCACATTTCACAAACACATTTCACAATAATATTTCACAAGCACAACATCAAACATCATGCGTAATCGTGTTTTCTTGAAAGACTGGCAGTGCTGTCAGCAAGGCATTGGTTTATAATATCTGGAGCAATTAGCTGGCAGACATTCCACACACTATTCAGTAAACTGTGCAGTTAAAACTGGTTTGGTCTGCTTTAATAAAAGCCTGTCTTTCCTTATACCACCCTGGTGCCACTTGCCAGTAAGCTGTGACGCCTGGCAAAGATTAAAATACACAGGCATCTGATTTGCACAACTAGAGTGTTTACTGGAAAAAGATAGTATCCTATCCAGCTGTTTTGTAAATGTGTTATCATGTGCCTGTATAGTGCATATCACCATAAATTGATTTCTGAGGAACAGTTTCTCAAAAACCAGCCACCCAACTCTCTCACCAGTGCATGTATTGTTGACTAATACTCGGCACTGCAGAGTGTGAGAGCGCTGGCAGGCCATTCATATGCCAACACCCCGCCAGTCTGGAGCGCACGCAACTATTTTTTTAAAATAGACCTAATGACAAACTTATCGCCATATGACTAAGGTGTCGTCGGAATGACAAAGGCATTATCGAAATGACAAAAGTATCATCAAGTGACATATATAACCTCAACTTGACATACATTTGGTCCAAGACATGATAAGAGTGTGTGAGAGTGTATTGAAACGCTAGGTTATGTTTTGAAAAGCCGTTGAAAATGTTAGTCGTCAATCCCCCCCCCCCCCCCCCCCCCCCCCCCCCCGTCAGTCTAACTCACAATGAGAGACCTAACAATACAGTTGACTGAAACCTTGTGAAAACGGGAGCTCTTGAGGATCTGGCCTTGTGTCAACTCATAAGAATCTAAGCCTGCGAGGGTATGGGCTCCTGTGAATCTTAGCCTCTTGTAAAACCCCATGTTTTTATGTACTTAGTACGAGGTAGTCAGATATCAGGGGTTTCTGTTTAAGCTAGAGGCTATCAAGGCATGTTTCTTGAAATCAATATGTATGTGGCAATGGGGCGCTTTGTCAACATCGGGTTATTGATAGCCTATTAAACCAGACATCTTAAAAGCTTTCACCACAAGAAAGCCAATAATCATTAATCATTATTATTTCATGACTGATTGTGTGTGTGTGTGTGTGTGTGTGTGTGTGTGTGTGTGTGTGTGTGTGTGTGTGTGTGTGTGTGTGTTTGTTTGTTGATTGATAAGAGAGTGTGGGGGTGAAATGGGGAAGGTGGGTGTTGGCGGGACATTGATTTTAGGTGGGCTGGAAATCTTTTTTTTTTACTGAGTGCAATTAAAAAAAATCAGGGTTTTTTCAAAGGCTGTGGCCAGTATGAGCGAGGTTTGCGAAAAATAACTATTTAAGGTCGTTTAATTAAGATAATTAAAGACAAAAAAAGTTTTCCAAGAATTCTCTATACTTATATCTCTGGCTTGATAATGAAATAGTTTGTGCTTGAGGACGCATTTGTTAAATTTGAGTTATTCTTTCAATGGAAGCAGGCCAAGGGATTTTATTTTTTTCGTTTGTAAAAGTAGGGTTTGAAAAAAAAAAATTTAAACTGAACGACGATATAGTGAGTTGATTTTTTTAATATGAAGTTCACTGCATTCATCCCACAAAGAAGACACATAGCTTTTAATGTGTGCGTGAAAAAAAATGTACAGCACTTTGTACTAAGAATATGTCTATGTTTAGAGACTCACAAACCAGATAGATGAGGCTAGCGCTGGTAGAACTGTAAAATAATAATAATAATAATAATAATAATAATAATAATAATAACAATAATAATAATAGTAATAATACATGGTATTTATATAACGCATTTCTCATATTTATAATATAACTCGATGCGCAGGTGAAAACCACACATACACACACACACACACACACACACAGACACACACACACACACACATACACAGAGTCTGCAGGGGGTGGGGGGGGTGTACAGAAATACCGTAGAGGTTACACGAAAGTCTGCGAGAAAAAATAAGTTTTAAACTTTGCTTGGAACTGGATAAGTCAACACAAGACTTGATGCCAGTTTCAACAGACTGAAATTCCCCAGGTGGACTACTCTGAGAGATTTCAGTGTCATCGGCATACTTACGATAAGAACACTGATGGCTGGAAATAACATCTTACAGCGGTTGTGAATACAACATAAACAATACAGGGCCTATGACAGAGCCCTGAGGCACTCCAAACTCCAGAATGGAAGGTCTAGAGACACCGTCTTTTACCCCTACAAACAGAGATAGATAAGTGGACAGGTGATGGACACCCCTCCCCCAATCTATAGATTTATTTGATCCTCTCCGTATTTAGACAAACCCACTCGACCAATTACCACCAATACCTTTATTACCTATCCATTTTAGTTCCACTCCAGAAATCATTCAAGCTACGTTTTTTGATCAGCTACCAACCTGCGATTATTAAGCCAGATCCCCCACCCAACCTAAATTATTAATGCTGTCATTGACTTCTTTAAGCAAAATTATTATATTATATTATAAAATGAATCAAGACGAATTACTTCTTTTAAGTGATATTTGTGCTGTAGAAAACAAAGACTTAGACTTTAAAAAACAGCGTCTTTTGTCTGTGATTGTATCGGGCAAATCAAAGACTTATCTGGGTAGACAATACATGATAGAGGATATTGAATCTCTAAGCTCTGACGAGCTAATCAAGCTTCATTCAAAATATGAAAATCACATTGCCTCACTAATGACTCGTGATTTAAGTCGATCTCTTGTCTGCCTATATACAAAAGCTGTAAGTCACTTCCTACCTGTTGATAGTGAAAACCTTTCACACGACCTTGAAAGTAATCCTATTGTTTCAAGTTCAATTGGCAAATTAGCATGTGTCATGTTTTACAAGTTTGGGAATTACCTTGCACCTGCTGTAACCTTACTTGTTACTAGTAGTCATATTGATTTTTCTAAAATAAATTTTAAATTAGAAGAAAATGGACGAGACGACTCCACAACAGAGCCATGTCTTGACACAGGTTCAAACAGTGACTAAGACTAAAAGCCCAGGTAGAATAGAGGCTGGAAAAAGATTAGCTGAATATAACAGACAAAAGAAATTACAGCTTCAAGCATTAACAGAAAAGACTAACACACCATCACCACTTCCACCAGAACCAACACAACCACCCAAAAGTGAGAAAAAACCAACTACAAAATATATAGTTGCTGGATTTGTTGTCGGATTTGGTTACGTAGGTTACCAATTATATAAAAAATACAAACCAAACACTCGAACAGTGTCCAAAAAATCAAACACTCCAAAAACAAAAGAAGAAGTCTCCACATTACCAGCAGTTCCAAAACCTTTGGACCCATTTTACATGCAGTAAATAAATTTATTATTTTAATTTTTATGGTATAAGAAAATGAGCGACACAAAGAACTTAATGAACCTTGTCTATCACTCTGCTGTAATAAGTGGACTAGCAGTAGCATATTCTATGTTGGGAAAAAGTCTACTCAAAATGAAATCAGCAGACCTTAGTAAATTAGACTTTGAAGACAGTGCTAAGCTAGTAGTTGTTATAACAGCATCGATTGCAACAAAAGATTTTCTAGTTAAGCAAGGAATTATTCCAGAAAATATTTCTATGTAAATAAAAATATGGCAACTATAGCTGTTATGATTGGCGGTGCAGTTATTAACGCATTAGCTTTCAGTGGGTCAAACTATTTCTTTTCAAAAGTGAGTAAAGAAGAATCAGCAGAAGAAATGAAGCGTCACAATGAAGCATCTGAAAAACTAGCTCAAGCTCAACAAGATTATGAGAAGCAAAGAATTGAGAAACTTGATTTTATTAATGAAAAACTAAAACTTGAGGGTCACGCACAGCATACATTTTCAAACGTTGATGACGCGATCAAAGAATACTATCTTGTTACTGGTGAAGACATATCTATTCCACAACCAAAACTTAGTGACTACTACCAACCAAGCCCAAACAAAGAAATGGAGAAATAATATTTGTTTTAGTAGGAATGACATTAGTATATTTTACAGGAGTTTATATTGCTAGAAAAAATGGCAGACGCTAAACTATCAAAAATATATTACTCCCCAATTGGCTACTGGAAAGGGAATACTGCAATAAAAAAATTACATGCTGCTGTGGGTGGAGATGTCAACCAAATAAAACAGTGGCTTAAAAAACAGGCAATTTGGCAAATATATCTTCCTGCTCCAAGAAAAATAACAAGACCCCATTTTGAAAACACTACCCCAAATGACACACACCAAATGGACCTCCTGTTTCTTCCGCATGACACAATAAGAAAGAAACGATACAAGTATGCATTAACTGTTGTTGACATAGCTTCAAGGTATAAGGATGCAGAACCCATAACTGACAAAAAAGCTGTAACAGTGGCCACTGCATTATCAAAAATATATAGTCGAGGTCCTTTAAAATACCCTAGGCTTGTGCAGGTTGATGATGGGAGTGAATTTAAAGGGGCTGTTAATCAGTTATTTGCAAAGCATGGAGTGCTAGTGCGGCGAGGCATACCGGGCTTGCATAGATCACAGGCTATTGTAGAAAACTTTAACAAGCAATTATCAGAGAGACTTTTTAGCTATCAGTATTCTAAGGAACTCATGCATGACACACGTAACACTGAGTGGGTTAAAAGATTACCGTCTGTAATAAAAGCAATGAATAATGAGGGTCACCCTAAACCTGTTGATGCTATTAAATTGAAAACAATACCGTCAGAAATAAAAACAACAACAACACCTCCAGACACTAGCTTGTTTACAAAACAGGTAAGATATTTGTATCAACCAGGTGAAGCTGAGAATGACGTTAGACGTAGGGCAACTGATCCAATTTGGTCTACATCTGTTCATAATATAAAAAAAATAGTTCCTTCAGCTAATGCAACAATATATTATCTGTATGAGCCTGCACCCCAGAGGGCATTTGTTAGAGAAGAATTACAGATTATTCCCACAGACACTGTTACTCATTTTTAACAATTTCAATTCATCAATTAGTTTATCAAACAGTTCATCAGCTATTTTTTCAGATAACTTGAGCCTGTAATGACCTGGTGCATAAGCTTTTTCCTTAGTGTGAAACACTCTTTTTGTATCCCCAACTGCTAGAGACTTTTTATATGTTTGAATCATTTCAATATTATGTTTGTTTGATCTTAGTGTCTTGTTTGGATAATCAGGCATTAATGCACCATCTAACACTTGCTTGTAATGTTCATGTCGAATGTCTTTATTTTTTATTGCTGTTTTCTTGATACCTTTGGCTTTCGACTGACTACCTTTCTGATGCAGTATAGAATACATTTTGGATCTCAGTCCAACGTACTCAACTATTGGCACACCATTCAGTTCATCTTTAAACTTACCAGGCACTTTCTTGTTTTGTGTGCTAAACAATGGGTGATCTTTAGGATAATCAGACGTGTCATACATGTGTAACTCGGTTTTCATGTCTTCATAAAAGTCTTCAGTACACACATCTATGATCATAGAGTCAGTGTCAGTGTATAACAATCGACACTCAGGATACTTTGGTTTAAAGTAATCATAATAAAATTCAAGCATTAATAATTTTGACAACTCAAGAATAGCCATACCTATAAATACTGGCTTGTCCAGTTTAACAATCTTTTTTTTGAGTGACACTGCATACAATGATGAATGAAATTCTTTGTACCCTGTGTACTGTGGCTTGCCTGTAAGTTTAATTGCACCCGATTCAGTTGTAACCAGTCTCACATCTTTTCTGTGATGAGGATTTTCCATTGTCTTACCAAAACAGGCATTGTTCATAAGCTTAAAGAAGTCTTTGTCAAATGCAGTGTTGCCGTCTCTCGCACGAAGGGTTGTGTTTTTCATTATGTAATCTTTCATAAAAGCACTCTGATCAAATTGAATTCCTCTGTGAACTTTCTTTAGTACTAACCCATGTCTGATGTAAAACTGTAACAAGCGATAGTGACAAACGTAATTGAATTTGTCGTTCAAATTTGGTACAAGTTTGGTGTCTTCTTTTTTCCCCGTCATACTTATTTTCTCAACTGCTAATGGATAATCATTATGGTAATCGTGTAGGTGGTGTGGATACTCAAGGTCGACTTCAAAGATCCAACCCTTTTCATCATTTTGACCTCGATCCATAATATATTTTGTTAATTTTTTTATACCATACTGTGACAAATCATACAAACAAAAGTTTTTTAATGGCAACATTTCACACATTGCAAATCCATACAAATTATTAGCATCTAAGTACGTAATAAATGACCTTGACATTGAGGGGTCAAAGTCGTCAAGATATTTATTATTTGCCTTTGCATAATTGTTTGCTGCTAGACTAATTCCTCCCCTCAATCCACGTTCCACCATTTCACCCATCGTACGATCAGACAACAGGTCTATAAATATCTTACTGGATTTCAAAAATGCATCCCATGTCATGCCAGGACTAGTTATGTAACAAGCAGGGTCAAGCTTGTAGTGTAATAGACCCTTTTCACGGTAACTTTCAAATATGTCTGCTAGCAAGCAAACATCGGCCTTTAAGTATTGGTCATGGTAGTCACCAATAGTTTTGCACCCTAGTTTTTCCCATGCATTAAGTGCGTGTTGGTATTCAGAGTCAGAAATGCCTTTTCCAGTTAGTGTAGAATAAAATTTCTCTTTTGGTGGCAGTCTTGTTTCCTCAAACACAACCCACTCACTGATGTACTCATACGGATACACACCTTTCTTAATCAAGTCTGGTTCAAAATATTTACTCGTTATTGGATACTCAGTCAGTCCTTCTGCCAGACTAGCAAGACCTAAAGACAAATGTTGCATGGAGTCATAAAATGCTAATTTATCTAACCTAAAAGTCAAGTATTTCTCAGTTGTCTGGGCAATACAACTAATTTTTTTGTACGACTCGTCTACAGCCTGCATGATAATGTGTGAATCATATCCCTTCAGATTGTGAAAAAAGATTGGTAACTTGTATGTCTTAGGATCTATTTTTAATAACAAGTTACAATTATTATGTGCAGCTCCTCTGTAACGCCCAGTTATGTGATCATGGTCACGAACTTTATCACCCCCTAAAGGTTGTTCACAAATCCAACACATCTCAGCTGTATCAAAATTATGTTTGTCTTCTTCTGTCATAACCAAAGTCTTTTGACAATTTTTCAAATAATCAAATACCTTGTTATACAGTTGTCTCATTTCTGACAAAAACATAGCTGATGCATTTTTTCCCCTGTAAATAACAGGTTCTGAATGCTGACCGTCTGACATAACAAAAATATACCCGAAAGAACACACTACTTGATCACTCAACTTTATTGTCTTTGGTAATGAATCTGGAACAGGGCCATCATACGGAACAACCAGTGATTCAAAATCAGCATACACTACAAACGGTAGCTTTTGCTGATTTTTATAGTTACAAAAATGTACTTTAGTACCAGGCTCTGGATACTTAAGTACTGTTTGTACGTCATCAACAGACCTACAATTTAAAACATGTTTATTTGCTACTGCAATAGAAGAAAACCTTTGTAAACATTTTTTACAAAATTCCTGTTTACCATCATGTTTTGTTGTATGATGAATTAGTCTTGACATACTTCTGATAATTGTGTAGTGAAAGTTATCACCAGAGCTTATTAGTAACATGTCAACATGCTTATCTTCTGACTGTCCGTAGGTTGGGGCAATTGGTGACACTCTAATTGGTTGTAACTTGTTCTCAGAGTCATTATCCCATATATACACGTTTACAGATATACCAGGATTTAGGTTTTCAAACAAGTCTATGTCCTCCACCTTAACAGGGAACTCAATGCCACTGAAGTTTAGTTCATTTACAAATTTGGTATAGTTAGATACACGATCAGGTTTTGTTTTTATAAAATGCAGTTTGGCAAGCACACACCACATAAAACATAAATTATCATTGTTTTGAATATTGACGACAGCCTTTTTGTTTGCAACCTCTGTTGGTAGTGGTATCCATGATTTGCCTAAAATAGGATGATATCTTGACTGCTTTAGTTGAAGTTCAAGTACATAACCTTCATGCCAACCAGATCCACTTATTTTTGCCCTATCAATTGCTTCAAGGAAGTCAGGCAACAATCTTTCTCTAAACACTCTTTCTAATTCTCTTCTCGAATTAACTGTGTGTTGTCTCGTTGAAATATATGAAATAATAACTTGTCCAGATTCCCTTCTAAATTCTATTTTCGCAACAATCTGAATCTTTATACTACCAGAAAGAAGATTTTCTTGTATTACGGCAAAAGATCTTTGTATCGATTCATATACATTAAAATAATTAGATATAGGTAAGTCAATTGTGTGAAACACGTTTCTTAATCTTTGATGGTTGTCCATCTTTTTTATTTGTCCGACAAAAAAATAAATAGAAAATTATATAATGAAAATGGCACTTTATTGACTAAAATCTATATAATAGACAAAATTAATCACCAACTAATAAGCCACTTCATTGATATGTCTTCTGTTGTATCATGTTCAAGCTTTTGCATGTGTAATATCGTTTTACTGACAGTAATAAATTTAACATTTTTATTTTCTTTTTTTATTTGATAGTATATGTTTAAACACATAATCTTAAACCAGTCAGATTTAGCATCATAAACTAAAAAATTTGCTGTCCTATTATTATAAAGTGGAAAAGTATTAGAATATCCAAGATAAAAACTATATGTCATGTACATCTTCATCGGTGATGGGAGTTCTGAAAAAGGGCGTCTAACTTGTGTTTTTAAGTCACTAATAAGCATAAAATCCCTGAAACTCGATGTAATATCCATGAATTTACCAATAGGCCAATTTTGATCCTCTTGTCCGTCCATCATTTTTTATAGACAAACCAAAAAGATAAATTAATTTACTAACCCATACCCTGTGGGCTGATCTGTCTTTAAAATGAGCTTTAGATGCTTAGTTGATTTCAGTTTATTTTTTACATCATCACGTTCATGCTTATTTGGAATGACATCGTTTTCTCTGAGACAGTCTTCGAAGCTGTCACGATCCTTACAGTAAAATAAACATATAAACTTTAACTGTTCTCGAAAATCTTTCAGTACAGCATTATATTTCTGAGTGAGAATCCAAACACTGATGTTTGCATGTCTACCACTGAAGGCAAGTTCTGCTAAAGTATTTCTCTTTTTGACAATGTCTTTCTCTGCAGAGCAATCATCAACAATAAATAAAGTTGACTGTCCTTCAAATTTCTTGTAAAAATATTGTAGGTAGTCATTCAGTTTTTTCTCAGGGTCAACTAAGTATATGTTGTTGTCAGTCCAAAGAAAAAAACGGTTGTGATAAGCTTTGTTGTGTTTTATTGTTGGACAAAATATTACAATGTTTTCAAAATGGTGTATGTATCTTGTTTGTAATAAGTCAAGTACAAATTCAGTTTTACCACACCCTGTCGCACCACAAAATAAGCCACAGTGTGGGTCAAGGGTCATTAGGTTCATTTTAATACACAATATAATTTTAATATATGTGTCCACTCAGTCTGCTTTCTGCAATATTGAGTTGTGCGTCATAAATTAGATACAAATATATGTTTATGGCTGCAGCAGTTTCAACCTTCTTTTGTATCTGAATTGTTATTCCATCACTACCATTCTCAACAGTTCGTCCTGACCCATGAAGATAGTCATCATCTGTACTACGCAGGTCTAACCACAGTGCATACTTGTTTGTCAGGTATTGACCAATCCTAACGTCATACAGATGTAGATCTTTGCACGCAATGTTTGCTGGTTTATCTCTAATCCTTCCACCCGCAAAATACTTTGTGATCTCATCGTAGTGTTGATAAGGCAGCATTCCAGACGCGTACACTTGATTAGGACGGCCTTCGATTGTGCAGGACAAATGTGTAATCTTAGGATTGTAGAATTTTTCTGAATCCCGTTTGTATGGACTCACAGGTTCAACAAACAACATAAGAATACCTTTCAATGACCTGGCAGGTGTGTTCAAGTTTATGTTCCACATTGGGTCGCTCTTGTCTTTTTGCATTAAACTGTGTCTAATCACCCTGTCATAATAAATTGGAAGTCTTGACTGGTACTGATTTTGAATGAGTCTGGCTAGTTCAGTATGTGTGACAATTTCGTATTCCAAGGAAATGTTAGAGATCTTGTATGTTGCATCTGTGGCAGATGATTTTATAACTTTGGAGTAGTCATTGAAAGTTAGTTCAAAACTCAGACGGTCATTCAGTGCTCCTTGATAATAAGGCAGATGAGCTGTTAGGATTTCAAACTCAAGTGGTATGTAGAATCTGGATCCATATGTTTCAGCCATTATAACATCCATGGCTGTATTAGTTACTTTATCTCCGGCGTCGATTCGAAGTTTACCAACATTATCAGACTGTATGCCTTGGTAAATACGATCTTCTCGTTCTTCTCTTGTTAGCCAAAGGTCTTTGTAACAGTAGAATACATCTGAGTCATCAAGACTAAACACTTCCTGTCCTTCAAGTTTTACTTTAATAGTTCTAACAATTGCTCTGCCAAGATTGTCAACTAGTGTTCTGTTTATGTCTGCATCTGATGATAGTTCAATATTAAAAGCAAGGCGTGCAGTGCCAGGAACAATAACGTCACTGGGACCTAGGTTTGGAAACTTGACTGTAAGTGTTTGGTTCTGGTCTATGGTACTTGGATTGTTTGTGATGACTATTGTTTGACGAACGCCTTTAACACCCAGGTGCTCACGTAGTTTTCTGAATGGGTCTAACTTTGATCCGTAGGAAGATGCCATTTTTATTATGCACAAAAAAATTAAATTAATAAAAACAATGGCAGCGGGAGGATTTAATCATGAAGAGTTTAAAATGGATGTCATGGATGCCTCAGATACCAGTATCACAGATATGACTGGAATGGTAACTACTTCTCCTTTGTATCATGAACTGTTAAAAGACAAAGTAAACTCATTTTATGACAGTGTTGGAGCGCGCCCAGATGTAATAGATCCTAATCAATTTGAATATGATAAAGGGCACTTATTTGTAAATACAGACAGAGGGAAAATATATCTAACACATAAAAATAATCCTTCTAAGTTTAGGGCTTTAAGTACAATTAAAGGTGAAGTCGGTGGTAACTCTGGGTTGGCAAGATACCTTGGTATTGGAGGGTCTCCTGTTCCCCCAAGACTTGTTAGTGTGCTTCACGACACGCAAACAAAGTTGCCAACAGGGCAACAAATTGATGTGGCACCAGTAACAAGCCTACCAAAAATAGCAAACACAGTAATACAAGAAACTTCATTTACAGAAGAACAAATAAATGACGAATTAAAAACAATTGGTGACTCTCCTTTGACAAAGCGGGAATTAGCTGGGTTGGATAAAACACTGCAGACGATAAGAGGTGAGATGGTTAATAATATTGCCAAACTGGGTGAGCTTGATAATCACATAGAACGAGAAAAAGAGAAACTGGCTACAGCAGACAATGGAAATCTTGACATAGAAATGAAAGAAAGAATACAAAAAAGATTAAATGATTTGTATACAGAAAGATCAGCGCGGCTAGAAGTAGTTGAAATTGGAAGACAAAAACTAAAATCACAGGTCAACAGGATTAGAGAAACTATTCAGAAAATACTTCACGAAGACACTACTCTGGCTGAGAGATTAAAAACACTTTTCAGAGAACAGGGCATCACAATTGCCAGTTTAATTACAGCTCTGGGGTTTATTATCAGTACAGTTGTGTTGGCTGTAACGGGTGGTGGTTCTCCACCTCCAGCACCACCAACCCCAGTCCCCACAGATCCAAAAGATTTACAGTCGTGGGTAAAGAAACAACTGTCTCACATATCAGACTTGCTTAAGAAATTGGCTGTGAAAGCAATGGACGCTTTGCCTGGCATTATAGGCACTGTTGTCAGTTGGCTGATTAGTACAGCGGCAAAGGCAGTAGGGTTTATGGCAGAACATGTGTGGGTCTTTTTGGTGACAGTAGGAGGGTTAATAGTGGGTTATTTAATGAAACAGGTAAAGAAGTAATACCCCTAATCCAGTGAGACCTATTACCAATGCTGTTCTCTCTGACTCATGGGTGTCAGGGGTTGGGGTTGGTGTTGGTGTTGGGACCGGGGTTGTTACTGTCTGTACGGGTGATGACGTTACTGGTGCTGGTGTCATTAATGGTTTTAATGTCTGTACATGTGTGGTTGTGACCCCCAAGTTTACAGATTGATTGAGACCGAGTTTCTGACCAACACCTGCAACAACTATTTCATTATTATAATTTGTTATTGTACCCATTTGGAGTTGAAGGTCTGATGGCAACATGTATAACCCAATACCAACTACAAAGTCAACTTTTGATCTAGCATATCTGAGAACGTCTTGGTAGCGTTGTATGCTTGATGGGAGATCAACTACTGAATTTACTGAATCTTCAAGATTAGCGAGAAACTGTTTTTGTGCTTCAAATTTACCACTTCCATTCAAAATGTTTGATTTTGTTAGTGATTGTGCACCTAGTATACACCAGACATATGTTCTGATAGACTCATTTACGCGCTCGACTCCCGCTTGAGTAAATCCGTCACTCCTGTCCAAGACAAATGTGGTCCATGCGTTTGACTGTTTCTGTTCTATTGATCCTAACCAGACTTGTGATTTTGATGAGAATGAAGTGTAGGGAGGCCAGTAATCTTGAGGGTATTGTCTGTGACTCATAGCATAATACAATGTACCCATGCCTTTGTGATCAAGTTTTTGTGTAAAGTCATACTTTGTACTAATGTTAAACTCATTACAGATGCGTTCAAATGCTTTCATATCCATGGGATTATTAAACTGATTAAAACTGGATTCAGTTGGTAATGGTGTATGCAGTTCTGACAGTATACGTCTAAGCTGGTAATAAACATGAAAACGATACACAGACCTAATCAGTTTGTTTGAGTGATTCAAATGGTCTGTGAATGAAACACCACAGCCTGTAGTTGAGCATAGTATGGCAAAGTTAAGTTGGTTTTGAAACATCTGTAGTGGGCTTGAAGACCACTTTCTTGCTGTAGCATCGTCTGTTATTGTAGGGTTTAGGTAATGATCAAAAGGGTTGGGTACTTTTACTTGAAATAAATCTTGTTCGCTTACAGCTATGTCGAGTTGATTTAGTTGAATTATTTTCTGTTCATAAGTAGGGGCGACATTATATTTAGCATCTACATTAAATTGAAATGTGTTTGTAGTGGTAATGGTTGGTGATTTAAATTCCATCCTTTTTTTATGTGATAATAAAAATGTTTATTACCTTAACAAATCTTGACACAAGCAAACCAGTGTGGTTAACTAATGGGATTGATAATCGTGATGGTAGCAAGGCTGTAGCTATCCATGAAATGTTCTACACAGTAAAGTGGTTTAATGTAACGGATGATGAAAATTATTCTGTAAGTGGAACTCTTGATGGTATTGAGAAGGGTGATACTTTACGAGCTGGGTATTATGACTTTTGTACTTTAGCTGAATGGCTTCAAAATGAATTTAAAATTAAAGCAACTTTAAACCCAGCTAATTTACTTGTTACAATTGATTTTCCGAAAAGTAGTCAGTTTTCTTTATCAAATAGTCTTTTATTATTACTTGGATTTTTTAAAACAATAACACATCTAGATGAAGATTGGTCACAATCAGTTGGTAGTCTACTATCACCAAAAAAAACAAGAATAACTGGCAGATATCCTGTTCATTTGTCAGTACACACAGTGCTAAATGTTCATTTGAAAGAACTGAACACTACTGAAAATGTACACAATGGAAAGCCTTCAACTTTGTTAAGATGCTTGCCGACTGGAACTGCCCCATATTGTGAAAGTGTGGTTGCTAGATTTCCTAATTCTCAGTTTAAAAAATTAGGTTCTAGTTTCTTTGAGTCATTGTGCTTATCTGTAACTAATCAGAATGGTAAACCAGTTGTAATGCATGATTTTTATGTTGTTTTGGAAGTTAAATAAATTTTATTTTTGTTTATAAAAATGAGTGGTCTTGGTCCAAAGCCTAGAATCATACCAGTTGCATGTCCAGTAACAGAGTTGAAAGATTTGGCTGACGTACAGGATTTTGAGAAGGAAGGGGAAATTGGAGAAATATATGGTTTTGAACTTGATTCAAATGGCATGTACAAAAGGAAAGTAATTGTTGACATGAAAGATGGTGAAAAACAGATTCCTAAACTTGGTCAGCTACGTGATGTTACTGTACCTACTCCACCTGTAAATAATGCGCCTTACAACTTAATACATGTGGGTAGTAAGTGGGTTGTTTCACCTGTGCCTGTTCCACCACCCACAATTGACTGGGACATAAAGATTGAATTTATTAGTCCTTATGTATACACTGATGATGAAGGCGCCTTAGTGTTTAGGAAGGTTGTTAATTCTGGGCCGCTTATTGTAAGCCTTGTTCCAAGTTTTGCCCCAGACAACAATAGCAGAGAAAAACTGAAAGTTGAAAATTATGAGAGACGGAGATATCTTCTTACAACTAGAAAGGGTAGATCAGATACTTCTGTTGTGTTTATGCCAGCAAGCTTAGTCGTGGCTAGAGAAGCGACAATAGTATTTGAAATTATCATGAAATCTGTTGCTACTGCTAAAGAGGCTCAAATTGCACAAGGAATTAAACTTACATGGAATGAAACAGTAACAGAATCATCAAAGGTCTTTATTGCCATTACAAAAAATAATGATGTTATTAATGTTTCAAGCAGTATTCCCACTGTCAAGGTGGTGGTTGACAAAACAACTTTTGTTCGTCTAACTTACATAAACCTTGAACACATTGATCTTGTTGCATTTTATTATGCCAGCAAATTGTATACTTTTGAAGAGTTGCAAAACGTAATTGCTGATTAAAAAAATATTTGTAAATAAAAAATGGTGAACTTGTATCCACAAATACCACCTGAGCAGCTTGAGCGTGATAAAACATTAAAGGCAGATTCATTCCGTTTAATGAATATTACAGAAGCGTTGAAGTATTTGGAAGAAGAACAAGCAAAATACTCGAGGTGTAAACGCCGTTACAATACGGTTTTCAATTCTGTACACAACACATCAATGGCCATGGGGGTGGTTTCGGCCGGATTATCTGTAGGAGGTATAACTCTGTTTGCAACGGGGGTGGGAAGTGTTATAGGAATTGCTGTTGAAGGTATTGGTCTTGTCACAAGTCTAGCATGCTTTGGTATGGAAGCTATTAACAAAAGATTTTATATGAAGTTGCAGAAGCATGAAGCATTAAGTACGCTCGCAGCAGCTAAGCTGACGAGTATGAAACTTATTATTAGTAAGGCTTTGGAAAATAATGAAATTGACGATAACGAATTTAAGCGAGTCCAGGATGATTTAGCAAATTACAAGCAACAGAAGTCTGAAATACAGAATAAGATGCGTAGTCAACCCGCGAATGTTGAAGAGCTAAAGAAATCTTTTTTAGAGGAAGGAAAGAAAATAGGCGTAGAAGAAACTATGAAAAAAGTTTACGGACTGTTAGGCAAGTAAAGATCAGTTTTGGTAATCATTCATTAATTCTGAAATACTCTTCACAAAGAGATGTCATGCCTTTTATGCCTGCTCATTTGACGCCATCAGCCCCACCACCAGAGTACTACTGAGAAAAAAAAGTTTTCTTGTTGTCCTTGTAACTTGGAAATTCTGTCCAAGTAAGTTGTGACTTGGTTCAATAACTTACAAGATCTTATGATTAGGTTCTTGTAAGAACTTGTTTTAAGTCACTTATCAGAACTTGCACCAACTAACTTCAAAGTTACCTGTAAAGTTAGTTAGCGGTTGTAGGTGACTTTGGAAATTTGTTAGCAAGTGTCTGTAGGTAACTTAAATTTGTATCAAGTGTATATAAGAATGTTTTGTGTGTGTGTGGTTATTATTAAATAACTGTGTTTTGGGGTATTGACGTAGAGTCAATGGTATAAAAATGTTCTTGAAATTATCATATCTCTAACACTAACTATATATACTCATGCATAAATACACGCACAGACGCACACACACACAAACACTCGCACACATACATACACGCATGCACATGCATACATACTAGCATGCACACGCATACATACATGCACTCACACAATGACAAACACTCACACACAAACACTCGCACGCATACATACATGCACTCACACACTGACAGACAAACACACTCATACACTGACAAACACACGCATACACACTCACACATACCTACAAACACACACAAGCACTCACACACACAGACAGACAGACAGACACAAAATCTTTATTCAGCATGTAGACTCCAGTCCGCAGAAAACTTCACCGCATTTCAGTTGTATGACACGATATAGACGCAGCGTACTTAGTCACGTTACTAAGTCCCTATGTCAGTGTTAAAAACCGCGCTGACGGCGTTAGCGGCAAGGGTGTCATTAGAAGATTAAATACTTTGTATTAAGAGTCATTTAACTCTGTGTTCTGTCTATGTTTTTGCTTGCTACAGAGCTACAGGTCGCTAAATCAACTTCCACATTGCAGCTAGTGACGTATTTGTCTGCACGCTGTACTCAAATGAAACTGTCTGCACGCCGCGCGCCAGCGATGTTTGCTACGTAAGATCTATTTTAAAACCGCGCTGACGGCGTTAGCGGCAAGGGTGTCATTAGAAGATTAAATACTTTGTATTAAGAGTCATTTAACTCTGTGTTCTGTCTATGTTTTTGCTTGCTACAGAGCTACAGGCCGCTGAGCCCACGCCGCGCTATTTACCACCAGCGATGTTTGCTACGTAAAATCTATTTTAAAACCGCGCTGACGGCGTTAGCGGCAAGGGTGTCATTAGAAGATTAAATACTTTGTATTAAGAGTCATTTAACTCTGTGTTCTGTCTATGTTTTTGCTTGCTACAGAGCTACAGGCCGCTGAGCCCACGCCGCGCTATTTACCACCAGCGATGTTTGCTACGTAAAATCTATTTTAAAACCGCGCTGACGGCGTTAGCAGCAAGGGTGTCATTAGAAGATTAAATACTTTGTATTAAGAGTCATTTAACTCTGTGTTCTGTCTCTGTCCTCACTGTACTCAACTGAATGACACTGTCTGCAGTCCGCGCTGACGGCGTTAGCGGCAAGGGTGTCATTAGAAGACTGAAGACTTTATGATAAGAGTCATTTAACTCTGTGTTCTGTCTATGTCCTCAACTGAATGACACTGTCTGCAGTCCGCGCTGACGGCGTTAACGGCAAGGGGAGTAAACAGAATATTAAATACTTTGTATTAAGAGTCATTTAACTCTGTCTCATTTCTTAGTTGTTTACAAACCAACCGTTACTCAACAGATTTAACGTGTTCCGTGTAGACGGGCTTACCACAGACCTTAACATGTCAGACTCGTTATTATCACCTATGTAAAGTCAGTTTCACTTACATGAGCCGCGGCAAAAACACCTCACACTTGGTCCATAACATTTAGGATGAGACAAACAAACAACATGAGCTTCTGATGCGACTTGCTGATTGGTGTTTGACACACATCAGACAAAATCTCACTCCGTCCATTTTATAACCTGTCCGTTGATTTTCTCACTCTCAGTCTTAAAGCCACTTTACGTGTACCATGTCCAATGATTTTCTCACTCTCAGACTTACAGCCTTTTTGTGGTATGTCCTGTGATTTCTCACTCAGACGTACAGCCTTTTCATTTTTTTTTTTTTTATTTTTTTTTTTATTTTGCGGCCTGCTCGGTGATTTCTCACTCTCAGACTTACAGCCTTTTTATGGCATGTTCTGTGATTTCTCACTCTCAGACGTACAGCCTTTTTATGACATGTTCTGTGATTTCTCACTCTCAGACGTACAGCCTTTTTATGGCATGTTCTGTGATTTCTCACTCTCAGACGTACAGCCTTTTCATTTTTTCTTGTTTGCGGCCTGCTCGGTGATATATCACTCTCACGGACTTATAGTTACACGTTTTTATTTTCCTTGTTAGTGCGGCCTGCTCGGTGATAGATCACACGAACTTAAGTCAGTTAACAAAACAGAAGTGATAAAATGTCTCAGATGTGATTCAAACAGGGTCGTTAAGACGCATTAGAACCTTTGTACAAACAAACAAACAAACAAAGTCATGGACCAGTGTTAGGTGTTTTCCAAAAATCGGCTATTTCCGGGACTTTTAACATTTCTTTAATTTGCTTTCGCAAACCATACACCTTCCGAAAAGGCAGTGCCAGAAAATGAAATTTTGGATACCTACGTAACAGCTTGGCTAAATCACGTAACTGACGAGAATAAGACTCTGAAATTCCGACGTGTAATTTTAGCCAATCTTTCCAGTTCAGTTTAGTTTCTTTTCGAATCTTTTGTCGTTTGTGAATTTTAAATCCTTCAATAAGCCACTCACCATAGTAAATAAAAGCTGACATGCTTTTTTCTTCATTATGTCGAAGTATTTTGTAGCCGTCCTCTAAATTTTGTTTTAAGTTATCTAAATTAAATGTAGACAAATCACACTCATCTACTTTAAGACACTCAATTTTTTCGTCATGAAAAAGATTTTGTTTTAAAAACAAATCAAGTTCTTTTGGTTCTTTACTAGCCTTTTGTTTCTTAGAACTAGTGTTTAGTATATCAGCCAAATTTCCCACTGGTTTTTCCGGTTTTTCTAACCAAAATTCCGGAGCTTTGGTCAAAACGGAATTAATGTAAGTAGCCATTTTTTCATGGTATTCACCATGTGATTGTAAGATCAACACCTCTTCCTGAGTCCAATTCATTTTTATAATGAGTGAATGTTAGTCAGCGTAGGCAAATTAAACTAAACCGATCTGGTTAACACTAGCGCACTTCTTGTTTCTAAATATTACAAGTTTAACAGACAAATTACCGTCAAACTACCAGTCATTTGTAACTTACGTTAGTCAGCGTTCAATTAACAGTCACTTACCGCTCACCACGTAGGATATTTTACAAGATTTAGTGCTATCACCGGATAAGTTAGTCCGTCACTCTGAGAACACAACCGCACTTCTTCACGCCCTACGAACGTTTCAACGACGCAATACTTGATCACGAGACTAGGGTCACGAGTTGACACGCGGCGTTGTTATTGGCAACATTGACGTCACTTACTTTTGGGTTGGGTGTTGTGGAAATTATGCCTAACGGGAATTCCCACAATGGCGCAAGTAGTCATTTCCCGAAAACAGCTGATAGTAGTAAATGACAGCATTAATAATTTAGGTTAGGTGGGGGATCTGCTTAATACTCGCGGGTTGGCAGTTGATAAAAAAATCGTTGCTTGAATGATTTCTGGAGTGGAACTAAAATGGCTAGGCGATTAAGGTATTGGTGGTAATTGGTCGAGTGGGTTTGTCTAAATACGGAGAGGATCAAATAAATCTATAGATTGGGGGAGGGGTGTCCATCACCTGTCCACTTATCTATCTCTCAAACTGGTACATACCAAGGGGAATCACTCAGCGCTGGACAGATAAACAGTTAGATCCCCTGCCACCGCCTATCATGCACCCAATCGCCAGCCCACAGAAAAATACGCTGGTAACGTAAAGTTACATATTCAAATCAGGTAGGTGAGGCAGTAAGAGGACCGGTGTTTTTTAAAATAACTTTTTGCCTGGTTTGAAAATTTGTAGTAGGGCTGAATGTTGAAATTTGCTGAAAATTTCTGGTTAGATAAGAGGAGACATGTTTGGTGCTTTGATTCATACCATCCTGTGCTTATCCAGTGGACAATTGTGGTCCTATGTTGAGTTGCCACTGCCATGGTGATTTGAGGGGCAGGCTGATTTCAGCTGTGCTTGGGTGTGGGGTAGGTAAGGATCAGGTTCATAGCCAAGAAATGAGACAGTCAATGTGCTGGGTTTTTGTATTTTGTGCATGGCAAATGTGCAGCTGGTAGGCGGTATGTTTTTTAGGGGATTGAAAAATTAGGGGATGACTGGGACTGACTAAGGCTAAGAGACTGGACAGTACGGAAACGGCACTGTGTTCCTTAGCCTGTCAGAGGCACCACATGCAGGGCTCGAAATTAGCGGGGGCCCGGGGCCAAAAACCCGCAAAGTTGATTTCGGGCTCGGAAAGTTGAAAAACGAAGGGCCCGCTTGGCCCGCAAAATAATTCGTCTGCTACAGCTAGCTCTACTCGGCAGTTTCGTATTTGGGCCAAGGGAAGCAACCCACACCGGTGCCCTCACTCACAGTAATAGTATTGTGTTCTTTTTTTTTTGTTGTTTTTTTTTTTTGTTATTGTATTTTTAGTTTACTTCTGTTAACTCAAGTGCACATAAGTGTAATATGAATAGATGATTGAAAAAAAAAAAAAAAAAGGCAAAATCTGTTTGTTTAACTTTAGTTTATCAGGAAGAGTACTGTTAAGTTTAGTTCCCTTTCATGGTTTTGTTTTGAACTTTTGTGCATTGAGGTCAGATTTTTTGTTAGGTTACTCATATTAAAAATTTAATGATGTGTATTGTGCAATACTCAGTCACAAAACTGAAAAGTATTATACAAGAGACTCACTTGATTTTTTTTCTATTTTGTTTAATGGCCATTTCAGGCTCACTAGTCACTGGAATATGTGTGTCACTGAATGTGTGTGTGTGTGTGTTTTCCCCTTTTTTGTTGGTAATGTTTGAAAGTGAAAGAAAAGGCAAATAAAAATGACATCACTCAGCAAAATTGGAAATTCAATTGTTTTTATTTTAGATTATCAGACAAATTGTACTTTCTACTTATTATATTGTCAATAATTCTTTTGTTTTTTGTTTGCATTATTTTTCAAAGTTTGGCCCCGAAAGTTGCTTGTGGGCCCTCAAATTTTTCAATCAAGGGGCCCGGTGGCCCCCAAAGAAAAAAGTTAATTTCTAGCCCTGACATGCCATCTGTGACATAGACCGGAAGCTGGTTTAATGTAACCATATCACTGAGTTTGGACTTTTGCAGTTGTAAAACTAAGAAAATCATGAGAATTTGAAATTTTGCCGAAAAATCGCTTCGTTTGCAGTTTTATAGACGTGTTTGCATGTTTTGCATCGCAACATCTTGTTTACCTGCACTGTGGGCCATATTTAGTGTGTTTGTTCATTTATTTTTTGTCTTACAGGTAGTCATGAGTCTGACCTTCGACCTTGAGCTGTGACCTTCACCTTCACCTTGAAAGGGGTGGGGTTTCAGTTTGCTAAATGCATGAAAAAAAATGCACTCATTGAGTTATTGAAGTTGTGGGGTGGGGTGGGGTGGTGTGCTGTGCTGTGGGGTGGGGGTGGGTGGGTGGAGTTGGGGTGGAGGTGGGGGGTTAAGGTCAAAGGTTAAGATCAAAACTACAATGAAACAGTGTCAGCAGGTTCATTTCATCAGACAACTGACCTCAGAGTGAAATCCGCCAAAATAATATGACATGCAGAAGTTATTTTGGATGATCCAGTTACATTTGTATACAACATAGGCTGCATCTGAGGTGTCATTCTGCTGTAATTGTCACGAGGGATGTCTCTGGTGTCTATTCTGAGCTGAACACAAGCACTTTTACACTGTTTAAAGCTCATTTGAGTGCGTTGTTATGGCGGCCACTGGTACAGGCTTTTACAGGAGTGTTCACAGGTTTGATACACACATGCCTGCTGCATTTGCAACATCAGTTGAGTTGTTTTGAGTTTCTGACAAGTGTGTTTTATATAAAAATGAACTGTACATAACCATTATTCTCTGCTAAATCCTAAATAAGCAATCCAGACACTTGTTTGGATATGGGGTGTGTTTTTTGTGGTCTTTTCGCTGTAAGATAGCTCAGTAGACTTAATGTTTAAATTGCACAGCTATTTTCATGACTCCTTTTGCCTAGGAAAAGATTACAAGCAGCACATAGGGCATGGCAGCTGGTTACAGGTCTTTCCTGCCTGCTGTCACCAGACAACAGGGTCAATGAGGATGCCTGGATGTTGTCTTTTGGGCTGCCCTGACATATACAAGGAAATGGCTTCGAGTCTGAAAGCTTATTTTTCATCAATGTCAGTGTTATGGTAACCTTTTTCAGTTGTTCAGCCCACGGGGAATCAGTTTGACTGTATTGCATGTGTATGTAAACTTGGAAAAACAGAAAAAGTAGGGGGACAGGTAATGAAAAAATATTAATAAAAAATCTTTCATGTGCTTGTGCCTCAAATGCAACATTTATGAGAATCAGATATATTGCTTGATGTGCATGCCAATTTTGGAGGCATTATGACCATATCTAGTCTGTTTTTCATGGGCATCAGATCCAAAACATAAACAGCATAATGAACGCCACAACGATGTGCTACACATAATGGGCCATAACATAAAGATGCATCAACGTTCAATGGTGTCTAAGGATTGCACTGATGGCAGGTTGAATGGTGTTCAGGTGGGACAGTTTCTCTGACAGGTCATGTTACCTATTCAGATGAGGTAGGTGAGGCAGTAAGAGGACCGGTGTTTTTAAAAATAACTTTTTGCCTTGTTTGAAAATTTGTAGTATCAATAAATGTTGGAATTTGCTGGAAATTTTTGGAGGACACATATTTGCTGGAAATTTCTGGTTAGATAAGAGGAGACATGTTTGGTGCTTTGATTCATACCATCCTGAGCTTATCCAGTGGACAATTGTGGGCCTATGTTGAGTTGCCACTGCCATGGTGATTTGAGGGGCAGGCTGTTTTCAGCTGTGCTTGGGTGTGGGGTTGGTAAGGATCAGGTTCATAGCCAAGAAATAAGATAGTCAATGTGCTGGGTTTTGTTGTTGTTGTTGTTGTTTATGTTGTTGTATTTTGTGCATGGCAAATGTGCAGCTGGTAGGCGGTAGTGGATTTTTTTAGGGATTGAAAAATTAGGGGATGACTGGGACGGACTAAGGCTAAGAGACTGGACAGTACGGAAACAGCACTGTGTTCCTTGGCCTAGATCAAGACCATCACATACATCCCTAGCAGGGAAATCATATTTTAGAGTTTACTCTGTGTGTGTGTGTGTGTGTGTGTGTGTGTGTGTGTGTGTGTGTGTGTGTGTGTGTGTGTGTTATTTTAGTCTTAGTAACTGACATCATGTTTTTATTGGGTTTTTTTTTTTTTAAATGGAAACATATGGCAATAAACTATCTTATCTCTTATCTCTCAAAGGATGCATCAGGTCAAGCCCATAACCGATGTCTTTTTCTGGAACTTACGTAGGCAGGAAAAACACACATACACAAACAAGAAGGTGCAATACTAAATGTGGTCGGGTAAATACCCCGATTTCCCACAGTAGATGCACAAGACAATACACAACTATGTAACGATACAATTTTTTTGTTTTCGAGTTATATGATATTCACAAAACACGAGATAGGTGAGGCTAGCGCTGGTAGAACTGTACACATATCAAGGGGAATCACTCAGCGGTGGATAGACAGTTAGATCCCCTGCCCCCACCTATCAGGCACCCAATCGCCAGGCCACAGAAAAATACGCAGGTATAGAACAAGACCACCATATACGTCGGTCTATTCACTCGGAATGTTGGATATAGCTAGCTTAGAGATAGACATTGGACGAGTTCGTTAGCCAGCTTTGTACCTTTTCAACATTTTCGTAAAAAGTAATACATTGCAGAAAAGAAAAAAAAAGTAAAAATTCAAGTTCTCGACTAATGGAGAAGGATCAGACAGTGACGGTGAGGTAAAGGCGCCAAACAAAGGCTCACTGTCGGGCATATCCCGCCAAAAGCAACTGAAGCATGACTTCATTTTGTCTACCGTATTAAAAATACGTTAGACTTTGAGGTGGGGCTGGTCGGAGCACGTTCCGTAGCATGCAAATTACGAACATAGGCGGGCACACATCAGACTCCGACAGTGACTCAAGTAACACGATAAAAAATACGTCATACCTAGCTACGCTAACCGCGGTGTTGAACGCGCGCGCGCGCGTGTGTGTGTGTGTGTGTGTGTGTGTGTGTGTGTGTGTGTGTGTGTGTGTGTGTGTGTGTGTGTGTGTGGACACGAGTATTTCCGGTGTTTGTGTACGTGCAGGTTTAAAACGTTAGGAAATGCTTTCATCGAGATGTATTTCAGAGAGCCTCAGAGCATGTTTTAAATAGTAGACTCGTTAAAGAGACAAATTGCCGTTTATATAAAGTCGGTTGACCTGCATTTGAGTTCGTAATTTTCGTTTTATTCACTCGGAATTTGGGATATAGCTAGCGTGGAGATAGAAATTGGACGAGTTCGTTAGCCAGCTTTGTACCTT